>LOJH01004494.1:7165-36196 GCA_001685095.1 Ellobius talpinus | reverse complement strand
AATGCATTCATTTGCTACATCTACTTTTGAGGGGAATTTCATCTTTTTTCTCCCCAGGAGCCATTTTATGACTTCTCATGGTCCTGACCCTTCAAACCTGATGTAAGCAACAAGGCTAAATAATAACAGTATGACAATAATTCTAGAAGCACAAGTGCCATCTTTAAATATTTTTCTTATGTATTTTTAAAGCAGAATAATCTAGGAGATTCTAATTGCAGACCATAGGCTGTAGTTTTAGGTAAATGGCTCAGTGAGCGTTATGCAGGGTTTCTTTCTGTCCCTTAAATGTACTGTGTTTGGGAAGGTCTCCAGGTCTTCACCTTATTGCTCAGAAGATAAAAGACAGGAAGCCTGGTCGGGGAAGTACCTCTGGAAGCTGTTGTCATCTTGCTTGTTTATCAGTCATACCCTATTCTTCTGCCCTTTTTATTGGTAAATTAAAGTAATGTAAGGGCTGGAGAGATGCCTCAGCAGTTAAGTGCACAGTCTCTCTCGTTCCCAGCCTGCTCTCCTGACAGATAGACCCAGCTCCTGTTTAATTCTGTGAATTTCCCTCCACCTGCCCAAAGCTAATAAACGAATAAGTGGCTCACTCTGGCCATCCAAGGGCTCAGTCTAGCTGGCAAGCACTATCCTCTGTGAACTGAGTCTGTCAGCAGCTTGAAAGAAGATATTAACTGGTAAGTTCTTCATTAATTTCCTATGAGAACAATGACCTGACAGTATGGAGACCATTCTGAAACTTTTCAAGTCTTATTTTTCATATTGAATAGAACTAGGTTTTAAAGCTTAGGCAGGTTCACAGGAGGATGCAAATAGCTCCCCCTTTGCTGACTGGTGTTGTACGGTTAGACTAAGACTAATGGATCTAGTACAGAATGTTGCTGTGTGAATGAAACATGTTAATACACACATGCACACACACGCGCACACACACACACACACCTGACCATGTTTGACATAGACATTTCTCCCAAAGAATGTACACTCATCTATTATGACACCTTTTCCTTGTAGTTTATTTAAAGGATAAAACATATCTTATCATTATTTTCCACCTAGAAGAGAATGGGTTAAATCATCATTTCCTGTGCCAAAGCAACAATCAGGCACTGCAAAATTATATTAAATTATTTCTGCTTATTTCCACAGCAATCCTCTAAAGTAAATAACATTATCCCAATTTACAGATGTGGAAACTAAGACTAATTGACTTCCTTAAACCAAATTGGCTGAGCCAAGGCAAGAATTCAAGCTTCCTGAGATTTAACATTCTTTCCTGTAAAATGTAAATGTTCTTTAAAATGTCGTGTGCATACATAACAAGCAGGATTCAGATTCATCAGGCCCACTTCTCTGCCAGAATTGCAGTGTTTACCTGAAGGGGAGCATGCTCGTAAACAAAGAGAGGGTGCAGCTGGGGCTTACATCTGGGATATTTAACTGGCATATACAATCGCAAAATGAGTACCGCTAAACCTCAGAGCAATGGGTTCATTCCCACATGGAAAAAAGGGGTCTGAATGCTGTGTCAAGGAAACACTGTATATGTATTTGTGATGACAGTTAATTTCCAGAATCTATATAGGTCAACACTGAGAAGTATATTACATGAATACAAACTTATATACAAACATATAGTTAGCAAAGGCAATGAGAAAAAAACACACCCCAAACTATTTTTAAAATATTTACAACATAAAGGAGAGGCCTAAAAGCCAGAGAACAGTGCAAGTAAGTGAATGAAACATACTTCAGTATTTCTTGGAAAGGTTGAAAACCCATGTACTCGGAAATATCTACAAAAGCTTTTTGTTTGTTTATTTTTAATTAGCATATGAATTAATAGGTTTCATTATGGAATTGCCATGCATAATTTGTTTTTGCTGATTTTGATCCCCCCTGTGTCCTTATACTCAAAGTACCCCCCCTTTTCATGTCACCTCTGGGAAACCTACTCTGGTTACCTTCTAACTTCTTGTTTTCTTTATTCACCTATTTGTTTTATAGCCCAACCACAGCCTCCTACCATCCTCCCCTCCCAGCCTTCTAACTTCTTTTACCCTGCTTGTTCTTCCCTGTCCAGCTCCATGGCCTCCACCCACACGCACACTCACGTACATAAAACATGTAAAGCCAGGATCCACAGAGGAGGATCAACATGAGGTTTGTTTTTCTGAGTCTCGGATACCTCACGATATAATGATTTCCAGACCCATTCGTTTTTCTGCAAGTTTCACAATTTCATTTTTCTTTGTTGCTGACTAAAATCCCACTGTGTATATGTAGGGCATTTTTATTCTAGATCTTCAGTTGATAGACAGCTAAGATGATTCCACCTCTTTGTTATTGTGAAATAGCAGCAATAAACACGGATGTACAATTATCTCTGTGGTAAGATGTCAACTCCTTTGGGTACATACCCAGAAGTGGTACAGCTGGGTCATATTTTTACTTGGAAAAAAATACCCAATTTCCATAATGGATCCACCAGTTTATACTTAAAAGATCTGTGGATAAGAGCGCTCTTTTCACTCATCTTCCTTCAGATTTTCTCTCTTCTTTTGTTAATAACAATCACTCTGACTGTAGTGAAATGGAATCTCGAAGTAATTTAATTTACATTTCCCTACGTACTAAAGATATTGAAAAATTTATAACTATTATTGGCCCTTTATCATCTTTCTTTTGAGAACCGTTCATTCCATTTCTTACGCCATCTCTTGGTGAGCAGTTTTATTTTGTTGGTACTCGATTTTTAAAGATCTTTATAGATTATTTCTATATTCTCATGTTTGAAGTATAACTAGCAAAGGTTTTTTCCATTCTGAAGCCTGTCTATTATTCACTCTGCCAATAGTTTCCTTTGCCCTGCAAACATTCTGATTCTATGTAATCTCAATGCCTTAATAAGAAGCTAATAGAACATAGAGCACACTATATTATTTGTCTCACCTTAAAATAACAATTTTCCCTGTTATTTTTGCAGTCTTTATGACTAAAAACAGAATCTACCTCTCCTTGGTAGGAGTTAATCTCCCATTTGGTTTTCATATTCTGCCCACGAAAGTGAGGATTCTACCGAGGGCAGGTGTACGCATATACCCTGGAAACTGTGAAACGTTCTAAAGAAAACAATGCAACCAAGAGCATCCCCACCCTCCTCGGCTGAAGGACAGGAGGCTCCTCAGTGCTGACCCTTAATTTATGCCTCTCACTTTTCCAGAAACACAACTACTGCACGTAAACTCAGATGATGACAGCCGTGGGAGAAAGCTCTCTGAAAACAATGCTAGAGATGAGAGGGTAATGTGTGTGCATACATTTATTTTTAATTACCTTCATACAAAAAACCTGATCTTTAAAAGAGAGGTTCTCCGCTCCTTCCCTCAGAAATTCCAAATTATCATTGACATAGATTGTCCTATCAAGCCAGCTACGGCAACAACATAATAGAGACTGTCAAGTCCAAAATCTGGTGTAAGGTGGCAGGTTGAACTGCAGACTTTCTTATTATTTCACCAGAGGTCGCAATGTCGATGTTTTCAGGCTTTCAATTGATTGAGTGCAGCAGAACATATTATGTTGGATAATGTGATCTACTCAAAGTTCACCAATTTGAATGTAAATCTCATCCAATAACATCCTCACAGAAACAGTCATCATGTTTGGCCAAATATCTAGGCACTGCGGCTCACCCAAGTTGATACCTAATACTGAACAATACAATTCAAATTCACTTGCCTCCTTAAACTGCATTTACTCCCCAGATCAGTCACATTCTGGTGTTTAAGGACTCAGCATGAGTTTTCTGTCGAGCCACAGCTCAGCACATACTATGCTTTTTCTTCACCTCTCTTATTGGCAAACACAGTTAGAAGAGGGGAGAGCTTCGTAAATGTACTGGTCTGCACGAACAACCTTCACGGATAAATCAGGGTGAGAGTTGGAGCACAGGACAAGGATGTAGGACAGTCCACTTGTGTTCAAACAGCCCCTAAGGAGGCAAGGGAAAACCCAGATTAATAGAGAGAGACTGAAGAAGAAATCAGAATTGAAAGTTGTGGAAGAAGCCAGGTGGAGGTGGTGCATGCCTTTAATCTCAGCAGAGGCGGGCAGATCTCTGTGAGTTTAAGGACAGCCTGGTCTACAGAGTAAGTTCTAGGACAGTCAGAGCTGTTATACAGAGAAAACCTGTCTTGAAAAGCAAAGACAAAAAACAAACAAACAGATTGCAGAGCTCTGGCTTGTAGACAAATGAAAGAACAGATTTGAATGTAGTGTTTAAGTCAAGATAGTATTTGGAGAAACAGACTCTGTTTCTTCTCTTCTGAAAGACGTATAGTGACTAAAATATAGGGAAATGTAAGTTTAATGTTAAGGTATGGATTGGACATCTTCCACTGGATACACAGTTAAATCAGCAAAAAGAACCAGAGTTTTAATATGTCATGCCATCCAGAAACAACAGAGATGCTCCAATTACACACACATATGTGTGTATACACACACACTATACATATATATTCTGCAACCCTGAGAGTCTTGTAGTCTTGTGTTCTTAGTAACACACATTTTCTTCATGATGACTACAGACACTGCAAAGTCCTTAAAGCTCTGGTCAATCTGAATTGAACCACAGAAGTTCCTTTTAAGTTTTCGGGGGAACATTTGCTTTATTCTGACAAAGCAAAGTTCTTGAAGAAGATGCAGACTCTTCTCTTGTGAGAGACCATCAACTACTAAGATCCCGGGAAAGATTCTTAACCACTGTTTGAGTGGGTTGACAAGGGCTGTGCTTATGATGAGGACTGATGACTCAGGAGCATCCCCTACTGCCATGTGCAGGTGCATTTTTCTTAATCTTATTTATTTAAGGTATCATCCAAGATTATATCTCTAAGGTTTATCATTCAAGTGGAAGACAGCAGAATGCCATGTACCAACTGTCCTTGTTAGCCTTCTGTGTCCTGAGAATACTGCTGCAGCCTGGCCACACACAGATGAATTTCACAGACTATTTGTATCATTTCCTTGAGCATTTCATGTATTCATACAATGTAGTTTGAGTTTAGTCACCTGACTCCTCCTCGTACCGTATCCGCGCTGCCTTATCACCCAATTTCATGACCTCCTTTTATAACCCAGAGTCATTTGAATTCCCACATTCATTGTCTGCTGTAAGATCTGACTTAAGAACAGCTGGTGTAAGTGGAATATAAGAATCTTGCTTCCCCCAAATTAATTTTCCATATTTCGTATTTGTTGTGAGCATAGTCGCATTGTATATTAAGTCTGTGTTGAACTGACACATGGAAATGCATTTCAAATTTCTAAAGCTCACAATTATTAATGAATATATGTCAGCCTCATCCCGTGTCTAATTTTTTCCACCACTAAAAACTAAAGGGCAAATGAATAAATAAATAAAAACTTTCCGACTGCCGATCGCTTGTCAACAAAGTTCATGTGAACTGTGTGAATCTGTTTCCCAGCTGAAGGCAAAGACCCAGGCAGGAGTATGCCTCCATTATTAACACCATCAAAACCAACATATTCAGAAAAGACACCTGTGGTTAAAGCTTGCTATAATATGCATTTCTGAAAATGTTTAAAAACATACACATGATCCCAAGGCTGTGTTAAGAACACCGGCTGATGGACAGGGAATTGAGAAGTCCCACCGTTCACTTCCCCTCCCTCTACTGCAGTAAATCAAACATTGCTTTACGGAAATTAAAGGAAAAATAGTGAAACAATCAAAAAAGGTGATGCTTAAGCCAAGTTTCTAGGTTATACCCACAAATTATGTTACAAATGTGCAGTCCAGGTCAAGATCTATATGTTCTGTGTAGCTGTACATATTTAAGTATCTCTGGGTTGTATCGATGTAGTAGATAAAATAAATGGTGGGCAATTTCTAGGAGAAGATGGCAAATCTTACCTCAAATCTCAATGTCCTTCCAATGGGATATTTGCACCAGGGCCAAAAAAAATTTAGACTTCAGGGATGGGAAGATGGTTCAGTGGGGTAAAGCATTTATCACACAAGCATGAAGCCCAGAGTCTGAAAATCCCAGCCCTGACACAAACGCTGGGTGGGTATAGAAGCCTTCCTGTAAGCTCAGCCCTCAGGAGATGGAAACAGGAGGACGTGAAGCAAACTGGCTAGGGAGACTAGACAAACTGGTGAATTCTGGGTCTAAGTGAGATATCCTACCTTGATATTAAAGGGGAGAGTAATCAAGGAAGACATCTGATATGAACCGCTAGTTCACTGTCCCTCCCCACCACCCTGTCTTTGTGTGTGCGTGTGTGTATAGGACATGTGAATGTGTATATATACACTCCACATATGCACATGAAATAATTGTTGCCTGGTTTTAAGGCTCCGTGTTTGCTTTGTTTATTCTCAACTTCACCCTTATACAGTTTGATCCTCCTCCCTATAGACTAAGGATGAGCAGTCTTCACAGTTAGAAGTAGATTTGGGTTTGTTGTTTTCTTTTGGTCCCAAACTTTATGTTAAGATTCAGGTTAGCTGCAGAACAGAGAGAGAAAGGAAACATATGATACAATATCTATGCACTTTTTTTTAGGCTGAGTTTCTCTGTAAAGTATCCCTGGATGTCCTGAATTCACTCTGTAGACCAGGTTGCCCTCAAACTCAGAGATCTGCCTGCCTCTGTCTCCAGAGTGCTGAGATTAAAAGCAAGTGCCCCAACCATGAAGCTCAGAGCAAGCTTTCTGCAATTTAGTTGGTAGTTTAGATTAGATGCTTCTCATGTAGACTTATAGAATAGAAATATTGACAATAATAAAAAAGCCTTTGGCAAGCTTTTAAAAAAATTTCTGAGCACAATAACTGGTAGTGTTTCTCAGATTAATACAGAGAAACTGAGGCATGAAATTTGCCCATAAATAATACTATGGAAATAAGACAAAATGATTACTTTTCTTTCCATGCAGTCCCCCTGGAGTTTTCCGATTCTCTATAACATACACAGAACAAGATATGTGCATTTTAAACTGAGCTCCATGTAAAATATCACACCAATTTGGTGTCATCATTCCCATTAACCTTATGGAAACTCAGAATGTAATGGATGCTCAGAAATTGTACTATAAATTCTGCCTGCAATTTACACGAGGTAACTATTTTTAGTTCCCTCCATTCTTATTAAAGATGTTCATTATGAGTTCACTTATAGAAATGTTATCTCATAGACTTTTTTGGAAACTTTTCTGAAATTTTAAAATAAGGTTTCAGAAACATGATTAGAAAATAGTCATTTAGTTTCCCAGCAAAATGCTGATTCTCCTGTAAAAAATATATCTATAAATAAAGGAAGCAAATCTGTCTGTCAGTGATTTGAAGTAGCTGGGTTGGATTCTGAATATTAATGCACAAATTACAGCTTGTGCCAGTTACATGCAACCAGGGTTGTGTGCATATTGCATTGGTTTATTTAAACCATGATTTGCATTTAAGCATTGATCCAGTGCATTTGCAAAAGGATCATAAACGATGTCATTTGTTACTTCAAGGCTCTGCCTTGCGACTTTGGCATAGGTCAGATCCACCAGGAGTAAATTTGCGTTTATTTGTCCTTTTTGTGGAAAACATGTTATTTCAGTAATTCTAAATAAAGTATCAGGTAATCTAGACATCACAACGTCATATCTTCATTGGACCAACCTGGAATATAGCTGAGAAGCTGGAGAGATGATTACAGTATTCCTTGAAAAGAACTGAATGAGGGACCATAAGGAATTAGAATACACAGCTAAAGAGCTTTTTAGTTGGCTTTTTAAATGTGTGAGCGTGTGTGTGCATGTGTGTGCCTTTGAGAGTTTGTAGAAATCAGAAGACACTTTGTAGAAATCAGTTCTCTCCTTCCACTCTAAGTCTTAGGTTCCGAACTCAGGTTGTCCAGGTTGGCAACAAGCCCCTTTACTTATTGACCCATCCCTCCCACCTAGTTAGAGCATTTTCTAAGTGTGGTATCAAGGCAGGTCAGGAGTAGTTAGCCGCACTTCTATAATGAGTATTTCCCTATTTGAAGGAATTCCTTTACTGAAATAGAGAAAGCATTTAGAGATCAATTGATCCTTAATTTGCTATTGAACTACATATTCATTGCATCTAGAAGGATTCATCATAAACACAGAGTTTTAAAGCCAATGATTGCCAGACGTTACAACCCTTCAGTCGTTAGTCTCTTTATACAACACTGGACTTGAAGAACGGAAGTGTCTGTGTAACAGCTAGTCTAAACATGGGCATTTTAACTGGTGCCTACCTGTCCATGGAAACCTTCACCTGGTTATTTCCCTTTAAGACAATGGTTCTCAACCTTCCAAATTCTGTAAGCCTTTAATACAGTTCCTCATGTTGTGGTGATTCTCAACCATAAAATTATTTCATTGATACTTTATAACTGTAATTTTGCTAATGTTGTGAATCCTAATGTATATGCAGGATATCTTAATATACAACCCCAAGGGGGTCACAGTCCATAAGCTGAGAACCACTGTTGTTAGCAACCAGGACTTAGAGAGGATCTTCATCTCATTCATGATATTTGTCTCTATGAAACAGAATTTCCCTACCTGTGCCAGAAATACCTTTTAGTCGCAATGGTATTTTGCATTTGTTTTATATTTCATACTGTTTGATAGCAATGTTAGGTACTCAATAATCATAACACTGCTTCAACTTGGGCATTTTTTTCCAAATGCTCCACTTTCTTCCTTCTAGATTCATTGCTGTGGGAAGTGGTTTTTCATCCCTTCATAGTTGAGGTGGAACTTGCTAACTTTCAGTTGAAGCGTTTTATTGGCAGATTTGTCTCTTACTATTCTAAAGGCTCAACAAAGGTATTCAACTCAACAAAAGTATACCTGTTACTATTTGGTGTCATTAAATAGATTTCTAATTGAATTTACAAACTGGATCCTACATCAGATTGTGTTGATTTTAAGTTTAACTCTTTCTTTTTTTCTTTTCTTAAATTGATTTTTGTTGAGTTCTACATTTTAACTCTTTCTTACATGAGATTGTTGCTCATATTTTAATATGTCAACATTATGTTCACATCTCAAACTTACCTTTTAAAGGCTGTAAAGACTGAACAAGTTGCTTATTGTCTTTGAACCTGTTTGGGGATCTATGGGACAATGACACAGCAAGAAGTGTCTTCTTTCCTAAGGAGTGTAAGAAAAGATGCACACACCCAGGAAGTTTCAGTGTACTGTTCAAGCATTCTTTGTTGTTGACTTCCACTTGCCTCAAAGGTTGATGGATTAGATCAGACTCAAAACCCATCAAATCAAAACTGTGGAGTAAAGTCTAAGCTGTCAGTATGATGGTATTTGTGACAGAATAAGTTGTAGCGCAAGGGACACTTGGGTTTCAGAAGGGAAGAGAACTTGGAGCCAAGTTGCTGAGCCAAGTCTGTCACTTACCACCCTTGGAAGTTGAGAAGTGGAAGGCAATGACTTGCATCCTCACCACAGCTGAGATAGAGAAACAGCACAGGCTCAGATCTTCTTGGTCTAAGGCTGGGGATCTTTCCCTTTACCTCTCTGTGCACTGTGTTTTCACCCACCAGGACCACCGCCACCATCATTGCTCACCAACAATTTTGAGCCACCTTCTTAAATAAGTTGTATTTTTATGGTACAGATAAGACACTGTGGTGGTTTGAAAGAAAATGGTCCCTATGGGTTTATACAAACACGTGGCCTACTTGAAGTAGGTGTGGCTTTATTGGAGGAAGTGTATCACTAGGAGGTGGGCTTTGAGATCTCAGAAGCTCAAGCCAGGCCAAGTATGCCATTCACTTCCTGCTGCCTTCTGTTCCAGATGTAGAACTCTCAGTTCCTTCTCCAGCACCATGTCTGCCTGTATGTCGTCATGCTTCCTGCCATGATGATAATGGACTACACCTCTGTACTATAAGCCAGCCCCAATTAAACGTTTTCCTTTATGGGAGTTGCTGTGGTCATAGTCTCTCTTCATGGCAATAGAAACCCTAAGTAAGATAGGCAGCTTATAATCGTTTCCTATGTTGAAAAAAGAATTTGAATAGGGTGGTTAAGAGCACAAGCTTTGAGTGCTAGTAAGACAGTATGTCTGCAAATGCTAGTAAGAGAGGATGCTTCAGTGCCTTGTATAGTTGCCTCGGTGTCTAGGGAAGGGGAGGAAAAGGCATTGCTGAAGTCACAAAGGAGAGACTGCAATAAAATGGGTAGCCGTATGCTAACACTGTGAAGTTTCCATTTTTACCGGCCTTGATCAAAGTCACCGTAAATGAACTGAAATAAGGTGCAGGAGACAGGTGCTCCTGTTGCTGTTGTCACAGGCTTCTCTCATCTCAATGGCACAAGACCACACTGAAGATAAGGGGAAGGCGCATGTATGAAGGAGCCAGTCATTCCCCAGGGGTGATGCTGACACATAAAGGATGGAGTAAAGCCAGGGAGGAAAGGAGAAGGGTCACATATGCTGAGATCTGAAGTCACCGTTTGAGATGAGGGGCAGCTGGAGAGAAAAGGGAGAGAGTTGGGGAGGGATGAAAAGAAGGAAAATGAGAAAGGTAGAGAGCTACAGAGACAGAGAGACTATAAACAGGGGAAGTAGAAGTGGCAGCAGACTACACTAGAGCTATGGGTGGCATGATGTATGGTATGCTATAATGGGCCTACATGTACCTAATGTTCCTCCCAACATATTCCCCAAAGTTTGGTGTCTGAATCAGATGACCAGAGAGCAAAAATCGAGATGTATTTGGGAAACACAGTATTTTTCACGAAAACACTAATAATTAAAATTACTATTTAAATAATTTTTCCCAAATATGTAAGTCTCTTAAAAGTTTGACATCCAGAACACATTTCTGAGTGTCAAAAAGGAATCATGCACACTGACAAGAAGCTTAGTGGAGACCATTAAGGAGATTTGCTCATTTTCCAACTTGAAATTGCTTTGCCAGGAGGGATCTGACGTTGATCTCTGGGTGAAAGGAGTTTGCATTTTATTTGAAGTTCAGCTGGAAAGCAGCAGATAGCATGGATGGGGAGCTGTGATCTGACTTATGGAGGAAAATGGCATCTTCTTGTGTTATCTGAGGCTGTTGCTGAGATACCTAGATGAGCGCTTACCTTCTTGCCCTTTCCCTTCACATCCTCCTCCTCAGGATCACAGCCTTGGCAACATGCTCATCTTCTGTCTGGCAACTTAGAAAAAGAAAAGTTTTTTTTTCCTTTTTTCCTAAAGCAGCTGCTTTGAATGTTTTGAAACAGAGACCACCGTGACGGTTATTTTGAAAGAAAAAGTACCCTCAATCCCTTTTGCTTAGAAGCTTGTTTTCTGCTCTTGATTTTCAGCTTCAACATCCTATAGTATCTGCTGCGAACTTATTCTCAGGAGGCAGGACCCCCGTGGATGGCTGGGTGCCTTTACTCTGTGCAGGTGATGATGGGGGCCGCATCAGGCAGAGTTCCCAACATCCACAAAATTGATGCTGGAGTCCCCCCAAGCATTTGTGTGACCGAAAGAAGGCAGCATTTAGGGGCTAAGTATATAGCCCAGTAGCAAAGCCCTCACCTAAAATGAGCAAGGCTCAGTATCTGACCTTGAGCACTGAGCAACAACCAAAAGGCTATAATTAAGGTATCTGCTTATGGCTGGTAACTGAGAGGCTTCTAAATTATTTTCAGAAATGGGTAATAAGTACTGGTTTGGAATAATGTCATAAAAAGTGTATGGTGGTACAGATTTACAGAATTTCTCTTTAATTGTCCAGACAGGGAGAACAACATGTTTCAGTAACATTTCAGAAAGAGTAAATAACCCTGTGCCTTATCTAGGCTGATAGCTGCTATATGTAAGTCTATTCTGGAAAAAGAACATACAACAGAATTAATTAGTCTTTCTATGTGCCACTCATTGTATTTCATATATAGTAATATTGATGTTAATAAACATATCACCTCAGTGTAGAAAAACAGAAAAATGCCTTCCCTCTATTGTTTGTGAAGAAGGAATTGTTATTATAAACCCTGGACCTCCTTTCTCACTGGTTGAGGCTAAAAGACAAGGTTGCCTATAGCAGAAGAACACAGGAAGTAGCGTGCTGCGGGGCCACTTTAGTTCAACTGTCCAAGAAAGGCCTGAGGTGGATCCAGCTGCACTGGTTAGAACACTCCAGGCAGAGAGCAAAGAAATGAGTTCGTAGGTGAGACCAACCCCAACTAGGGTAGCCAAGCTCCATCCATCATGCAAGGGAGAAGGGATACAGATGTGAACGGTTCATTTGAAACTCAACTCAAAACCAAAGACAGTAACTAGCAAGAAGGGACCAACTGTCATGTGAAAATATGCTGGTTGTTCTGTGGGAAGGTAAGAGAAGAAACAAGGGCACCAGATGGCTATTTTTGTGTTCAAAATAAGTGAAAAAATAAAGATCTAGATTTGAAATGAAGTAGGGGAAGAGTGCAAATGAAAGGAAGAAATTAACATTTTTTTGCTAATTTTTTTTGCCCTACTCCCAGGACTTATTTTAGAAAGTACAGTCAGCAGCACTTGCCAAAGAATTTGATATACTTAGAGACAGAAAAAGAGTCCCAAATGTTACATCAGCCTGTGGTTTAAATACCTGAATACATGGTATAGTACGAAAGGATACAAGGGATATGGGGAAGACATTTAGAGAAAGATGGCAATGTTGTTAATTCAAGATGCTTATACATCCAATTCAGGATTTAAGCCATTGTGTAGAAGGGCTGGGACTCAATGAAGAAAGAAATCAGGTTAGAGGTGAGCATTTGGAAGTAATGGGGCTATAGAACCATACAAAGCTAATGGGGGTGGATGAGATCACCCAGGTGAAGATCGTAGCTAGGAAATATAAGAGAAGCTTGGATAAAGCCTTTAAATAATTCCAAGTTAACTGCTGATTCAGGAGGAAACCACGAAGAGGGAGCATTAGTGGGGAAGGGAAGAGGGCTGTGTGTCGTGACAATTCAGCGGAGCCAATCTGGTGAAGGCAGAAACGTTTCCACTGGGTTTCGAGTAGTTCATATCAGAGGCCAGGATGGGATAGTTTTAGAAAGCAATGCATTTAAATCATTTAGCAAGCTAAAGCAGTCACTCCAATGACTGTCCATAGCAGCAATGCATTTAAATCATTTAGCAAGCTAAAAGACATGCATTCCTTTGACTTTCCATAACAGTAGCCACTGAAGCTGGAATCTGATGTGTTTGACACATGAGCCTTGTGTGTGTGTGTGTGTGTGCGCACGCACACACACACACGCACACACAGGCACCCATGCTTTGGGTTTTCCTTTTAGACATGGTGCTGTTAAACCCAATCTTGGGAAGTATGCCTTAGTGAGGTTTGAAAACCTCCCAAGCATTAAGCAAGTCAGGTTTATTGTTCTTTCTTGCTTCCTGGAAGTGTTTGAAGTCTTGAGTCTGAGAACTATGACCCCATTAAGTTTTCTGAGTTTTAAAATACTTAAACTTGGTGCCATGACCACTTTTCACATAAAATGTTTGCGGAAAGGGTCACTTTCAAACTGCTTGCCTTTTGAGACTCTGCACTTAACTCCCAAGCCTTTTTGTCAGTGAAACCAACTCATGTTTATGCCTTGCTCAAAGATGGCTCAGAGATCACGGCACCTGAATCAGGACCGGTAAAGAAACCACAAGTTAAAGTAGTTTAAGATTCTGATGAACTAAAGCTACATTAGACTGGGGCCACAACATTTATACATAAATATGTACAAATGCATGCCGATTTGAAAAATTTTAAAAGCCAAGATTGTCATTGTCAAATCTAAACATTATTGTGGGGGTCATAGCCTTCATATCCTTGGGGAATACTGGTAAGACATGGTTCTTTTACATATATGTAGTAAGAGAATCTCAGGTATTTTGTTGTAGCACTGGGCAGTCCTATCTAGTCAATGGAATTAGATGCTCTGACCTCTGGTAAAAAGAATTAGAAAAATCCATGAGGACAAGAATGTTGCAAGAATAGAAGAGAACGTGGCAGAAGGGAATGCAAGGTAAAGCAAAGCAGAAATTGACAATGAGAAACTGAGACCCAAGGCTACAAGCTAGTTGATAAAAAACCTTGATCACAGGTCAAACGGGAACTCGAGGGCTGAAGAAGGATGGAGACACGGCTGGTTCTGGTCCAAACCAAAGAGTACCAAGACTCTGCTTAAGCCTCAGCTTAACTGCAACAGCAAAACTAAAAATATGTGAATGTGCTGAAATTTTTCTCAATGGAGCATAGTAACAGAGAGAAGCAGCCTCTACTACAGGTGTGAAATTGACTTCAGTGAGTGAGGGGAGAGTATGGATGCTTGAACCCAAGGGATGGCAGGAGGAGACAAGAGACTGATCGGGGTGCTTTCCCCAAATTTCATCAGCTCCCCATTTTCTAGTATGTCCCTCCACATCATTTCTGCACTAAGCCTTTCAAACAACAACAACAACAACAACAACAACAACAACAACAACAACAACTCCATATTGAAAGAGCATCTGCAAGCATAGGCACCCTTCTTCCAACCTCCCCTACAAGAGTCAGTGGGCAGCATTTCTAAAATGGTGATAAACCCAAAGCAATGGTTATGTTGCACTTTGCAATACATAAAGCTCTTTAATGTAATTAACTATTGTGATCTGATTATCACAGCCGTGCTAGAGGCTGCTAGTTTAAAACTTAGTTACAGATTAAAGAATTTCCCGTCATCTAGATTGGTTGCCAGAGACTCAGTAATTGGCAAAATTCGCCGTCTGCCCCCAAGCCTTGCTGCCCCCTCCTTCCCAATGCCATACTCTTTTTTTCATTATATAACTCAGCCTTATCTTTATAAAAACAGAAAACATTTTTTATGGACAGGTCATAACTGTAGATGCACAAACTTATTTAGATATGGAAACATCAGACAAATTTTAGCCTTTTCCCATAGACTATCAAGATTTTGCTGGAGGCAAAGGCTCTCTCTGGCCAGTGGCAGACAGTCTAAAGGGCTGGAATAAGTGATAAAGTGTCTCCTAAAAGCAGATGTTGTCAACGTTGTCTACAACAGTGTTGGAGTTGTCTGACTCTGGCACAGGGCCTCAGGAATGCGGGGTTCAGAGAATCTGAAGAAAATAATAATTTACCATGCTGTTTTGAGTTTATTGCCGCAAGAATAGATTTTTGATTGTGCTAGTGGGTACAAATGACATATTTTTCGGGACATAATAAGCAGAGCAAGGGACTAACAAGTTTGTTTATTAAAGTCACATGATGTATTTATCCACATTGTGATTTTATTTGGGCATTTTCTGATAGTTCATTTCTGACTAGTAAATTATACCCTTAAATAGAATATTATATAATTCTGTGCAACAACCTATTTTGGTCAACTTTAACTATGTAAAAAGGGCATGCACAAAGACACACAGACACATACAGACAAACACACACACACACACACTAGGTGTGTGTGTTGCAGTGGGAACTGGATTTCTCCAAATTTGGGAAAAGGTAATCAAAAATGATAAGAGAAAGCTTGTCTCTAAGAAAGCAGGAGAAAGTCAGCTTATTTGTGGAAGACAGAGCCTTTTGTTGTTGAGTGAAAGCAGACCAGGAGCATGAAAGAATATATGACCTGGATTGTGTCATTTTCTTTGGCTGCTTCTACCAGGGGTTCACCAGGAGTGAGCTGGTCAGCTACTGATGGAGGAGGATAAACTTGATGAGTGACAAGGAAGCAATAAATGCCACGTCCAGGTAGAGGCAAAACTGAGATCTGCCCCTGTCCTCCCACACATAAAAATCATGCAGTGTTTAGTGTAGAAGACAATGAAAACCAAACAAACAAAAAAGTCATGTCGGAAACATTTTCCCCCAAATTAAAAAGTCAGAGACTGTTTTTTGGTCATCTTTTTTTCCCAATGGGCTGGAGACTGGGGTTTCATCATGTTTATTTTTTGGTCACTATGTTAGATGCTGTCTTTTGAGGTTTTCTCACATGGAGAGCAGATGAAATGACTCTTCTACTGAAATGTGTTTTTCTGTTGGCACTTATCACTGGGGGGCTTTCTGAGAAAATTGCTCAACATTTAACTGGGATTTTTGGATTTCATCAGAGGTTTAATCCTCCAGGAATGTTTTTTGGTTTCTGTTATTGTTGTTTAGGCTTTGCTTTGTTTTCTTTTATCATAATAATTGGAGAAAAAAGTTCTTGCCTTTAAATATATATTCAACAATATTCAGGCATGTGATCAAGAATTGAAGACAGTAGTGTGTTAGGTATATTCATAGTTAAATGTTTCCACCATCAAAGGACTTGTAGCTTGAAAGAGAAGTAAAAGTGACTGAGAGTCCATCAGGAAGATCTTTACTACATAAACATCAGTGCTGATTTTGATCCCTAGCACCCATGTAAAAGCCAGGCATGATGGTGCACACCTGTGAACCAAGCAATAATGAAGATCCATGGACTTTTCTGATCAGTCAGTATAGCTGAATCAGCACGTTCTAGCTGGTTCTGTGAGAAACCCTGTCTCAAAAACCAAGGTGAAGAGCAATAGAGGGAGACACTTGATTGACATTCTGGCATGCAAACACAGACACACACACACATACACACACACACTAGCATGCATACCCCCACGTGACCTCATATACACATTTACACCAAAAGAGAAAAAGAGAACAGGCGAAACAGACAGTCTGTTAAAGAAACAGCTAAGGATTGTGCTATGTACAAGGAAAGAGAACAGGAGACGGATGCTATCTCAGTGCTTGCCATTGGGAAGTGCCTACTGCAGCAGAGACTAGGTGCATATCAGGTTTCCCTGTGTACGAGGTGTATCCAGGACATGGAGTTTAGCCAAGCTTTGTCATTTACTAGCTCAGAGTACATGTGCTTCTACGTCCTCATGTATGGTAAGGGTATTGGATCACGGACTTTCCACAGCTCTTCACAGCTTCATCTACAGTCACATTGTCTTGCTGTCTTTGTGGAACTTCATCTTGGGGGTGCAGGTCATAGAGAAATTTTTATGGAAGTGAGAAGAGAGATGCCATGGGCCCAGAAAGATGTCTCTGCTGTTGCTGCTACAGCTGCAAAGGTGTGGAAAAGATAGGACGGAAACAGATGGACAGAGGGTAAGGTGTTTGCCACCTCAGCCTCTCAGGGCTTCTGTCTGTTGCCAACATCAGGTTCTAAGGAAGATTTCATTTGAATAATTCTCGTGGGGGAAAAAAGAGAAGCATTTTAAAAATATGGCTCCTGTGAGACTAATGGATTAGTCTTTTAAGCTAGACAAGCGTACATTCCAAATACTCTCCCACTTCAGTAGTGTTTTCAAGAACTCCCTGAGTCTTCATCTCATTATGTATAAAATGACATTTAAGTGAGATTCTGCGAACTCTTACAAATAAAAATAAAATAGGAATACAACTCTTAGTGTTCTAATCATTTATCCTCGTAACAAATTTGCACCAATTATGAATGTATTATCTTCAATAACATTTTTTTTTTCAAAAAGCAAGCTGAAAGAAAAATAAGCCCTTGGCTGTTTCTGGACAGGACCTGCTTGCTAATGCATGTTCTGCCCTTCTCTTTCTGCTCTAGTGGGTTGCTGTTGATGGTGGAAATTTATCTGGAAACTTCATCATCTCCTAAACAGAGCTCAGTCCTTGATGTGCAGTAATTATGCCAAGGGACTGACTTGACTGCTTTCTTGGGATTCAGAATTATAGAAGGGAAAGTGGAGTCAGGAAAGAAAGGCCCCAAAATTTTGCATGCCCATGGAAATTGAATAGCTACTTCACACATGTTCTGTCTGTAAACACCTGTGGAAACTTACATGTATCACTTCAGTTTCTCCAGCTTTTGCTCATGGGAGAGACATTTAATTTGTTCTTTGAGTCGAGCCTTACCTTTTAACATACATGTGGATCTAATCATACTGCTCAAAAATTCTCGATGAACAGCCAAACAACTTGTGCATATAGCTACATACAGTTTTACTTTGGGGTCAATGGGACACCATATGGATTGTATTTCTCTTAGGATTTATTTATTTTTATGTGTATGAGTGTTTTGTAAGCATTTATGTTTGTGCACTCCATATGTGTTCCTGGTGCCTGTGGAGCCAAAAGAGGGTGGTAAATCCACTGGAACGGGTATTTATAGATGGTTCTAAGCTGCCATTTGAGGGCTGGGCATTGAACCCAGATCCTCTGCAAGAGCCATGGGTGCTGTTAACATCTTAACTATTTCTCTAGTCCTAGAATAAATTATAAATGAACAATTCTAATGGTAGGCAAGTCATCTCAGGGATACTCAGGAAGCACAAAGGTGAGCAAGTTCACCTTGAGATGGTTAGCTCAGCCACACAGATATCTTTAGTGGCAGACTCTTATATCAATAAACCGTTCAAGTATCCTTTACTTTAGATAAACCTTTACAATACAAGCTATTCATGCTCAAAGGCTTTCCTGACCAGGACCTGAACCTTTCAGGCATATGTTCCATGACCTTAAGCTAAGTATACCCTCAGATATGTCTATCACCTTCTTAAATTATGCCCTTAATTTGGGCATGCTCAGGAATGGACTTCTTCAGCGAGGATGGTCATGGATATGCCCGGCACTGATATGCTTTCCTATCTGAATACATAAAGCCTCCCAAATAAAACTTCCGGGCTTTTTTTAGTCCCTGAGGGCATTATGTGTTAAAAGCAGCTCCCATGCTTCTCTTCCCTGTTGTGAGAAAAACCAATTTCTAAGGTGCTAGTGGTTCAAGCTTTGTACTTAACCCATCGTATTTGGTTGGAAGACACAGGGCACTATGAATTTTCCAGTTCCATTAATGGACAGTCCTTTTTCTCTGTGAGAAGTCCATAAAGTTGCCATTGGTGCCTTAGGTTACCTTTTTTGTAGGAGGTGTTCAGCAAGTCTGTGACCTCTCACCAGAGTTGGTACAAAACTCTCCACAGTACTCTGAGCACTTTAGGGACATGTTTGTAATGAAAACAAGAGGGGGGGGAGAAGAGAATTAGCAATTTTAATCATTGAACAATTCATCTTTATCTTGCCACATTTCTAAAACCTGGAATCAGGAGTTCTTAGCTTTCATGAACTTCTTTTAGAAACTACATTAGAGAACCTAAAATCTGATTCTTCTTCCGTGATTTGTCCTTTTGGAGGTCATTTAAATTTTAATAAAGTAGTATTTCTTTTGGAGGCAATTTAAAATAAAATGACTAATTGAAATTTAATTGTATGATGTGCTTTATAGTATAAGTAGCTCAGGATTTATTTATAGTCTCAAAATCTGACATATAGGAAAATAGCATACAGTAACAGTAATTTTTTAGGTGCTAGAAGATATTTGTCTTCCATTTGACATTTCCTTTCAGCTAACCTAAAGGGAAGATAAAAATGACAGCTCTTTCTCATTTGGCATTTAAAAGACAAGAATAAGAAGCCCAACAGAACTTCTGGGGGAATTTTCCAAGGGAAAATATGCACATTGATATTCTTTGACTTTTGTACATTGATTTTTTTTGGCTCCAGCCGTACCAAGGCCAATAAGAGTTACAATTAGTCATTCTTTATTTTTTTTAATTGTAAGTTAGTTCTCTTATCCAAAATTCTGAACAATAAGATATCAGTGCTGCTTATTGATTTGTGACTACAGTCCCAGCATGGTAAACATGCACAGGGTGGCTCATGGAAATTCTTGCAGGGATCTGATAAAATGGACCACATTTAGTCTCATGTTGTAGAGCGTGTCAATCTTGTGAATTTCAGAGGTCGTCCCCGGCTTCTCTTAAATGACTGCCCAATTAAAAGCATCAATCTCTCTTGCCTGTAAAGTCAACCTGAAGGTTCTTGAAACACATACAATGCCTTAGTTTTCACTGAATTTAGTAAATGAGTCACCAGAGAAAATTAGACACCAGAGGAGTGAATCTTCAGCTCTATGCTAGTGTCTACTTTTGATGCAAGTTTGTAAAGGTTTTTTAAAAGTTTCTTCTTAAAATATAGTTATATAATTCCCTTTACTTCCTCCTTCTCCTATGCCCCACCCTCACTCCCTGTCAGAGGACCTCACCCCAGACAAAGAACTATAGGCAACTAGGGCACAATGAGAGAGGGAGAGGCATTCATCCCTAGGGAGGAGGTCTCTAGTTGGTTATCCAGTATCAAGTGGTTAGCCCCCAAACCAGCAAGTTGTGTGTGTGTATAGTATATATGTGTATATATGTATGTGTGTTATATGTATATGTATGTATGCAAACATAAATATGTATATGTATAAATATGTATTAGTGTTTGTAAAACAATAAAAATTTAAAAAGAAAAGCATGAATTATAAAAAGTTATTGATAGATATTTATATCCTAGCTAATAAGTTGTCCCACTTTAGTGTTATAATTATACCAATATATAAGAATATCTGGATTAATATAGTAATGTGAAAATTTCAAACCCAGAAAAAATGTCTGGTGTAGAAGGCAGAATTACAACCACCTGAAGATGTTTATGCATTATTACCTCAAATCTGGGAAGTGCTGTATTACCTGACAATGGAGATTTCAGTTATTTAAGTGGAATTAGGGTTACATTCTTAGTCCATTTGTACTGCTACCACAAAATACCAGAATTAGAATAATTTGCAAGAAACAAACATTCATTTCCTCACAGTATGGAAAGGCTGCAAATTTGGAAGGAAGGAAGATCATATCTTCACCTAGCAGAAGACTGAACTATTGAATGTGCATGAAGGCTTTTATATAGGCCTCAGTCTTGCTCACAAGGGAGCAGCCCATGTAGTCAAATCATACCTTGAAGACCTCAACTCTTAATTCTGTCACACTGGGAACATCTGAATTATGGATAGAACATATTCAAACCACCGTGTTAGTCATCAATTGACTTTAAGTAGAGATGAAAGCTTGGAATATCTTTGGGTAGACCAATGTAATTCTGAAGTCCCTTAAACTTGAGGTTAGAATGTTCAAGGAATGCTTCCATTTCTGGCTGGGAAAATGAAGAATTTCAATAGCCAAGAAGCATGGCACCTCTGCAGACCGGAGAAAGGCAAGCAAATGCTCCCCTAGAACATGTAGCAAAGAATACAGCATTCATCTTGATTATAACTTTGTGAGACCCACACCAGACCTCTGCAGGTCTTCAGGATAAAAGATTTATGCTGCGAGACACAAAGCCAGTGAGAAGGAAAACAAATTCTATTAGCTCCCAACAATGATTTTGTGTTACTCTTCCAGCTGGCATGATAAAGCCCCCAGCACAGCTAGAAAGAAGCGAAGACTTTTCTCAGTTGTCAATTTAGAAGTTTCCACCCAAGCTTGATCTCATTGTTTTGGGGTCTATGTCAAAGTAAGGGATCATGGTGGAAACACAGATATGAAGGTGGCCTGTTTGCAGTCTTGGTGGTTTATGCAAGGAAGAGGGGGCCCTGAGGAAATGAGCTGTGTTGGTAGAACCTCAAGCATCTTTCCACCCATCTACACTCTCTATGTTGTTCCCACAGAACTCCACAGTAGAGAGATACTAGATCATGACCTAGGTAAACAGAGTTGAGCTGCCTACACAGATTGATTTGGGATTCTGCGAAAACTTAATAAAACAAAGGCCAGCAAGTGGCCTAGTGGTTAAATCACTGTCCAGGGAAGCTGAGCAACTGGAGTTTGAGTCCTGGATCCCATATAAAGGTACAGGAGAAAATTGTCTCCAAAGAGTGCTGGAGAAAGTTCTAACCTCTACACGTTTGCTGTGGCATGCATACACATATGTACATACAATAATCAATTTCAATGTTTAAAAAACTTATTTAAAAGGATACAATCGTTGTAAGGAACTTTTGCCATCATCTAGTCTAAAACTTAGGCTTTACCAATGGACAAATCCAAGCTCTGGGCTGTCAACTTTCAACAGGTGGCAAAAATGAGGTGAGAATCCTTTCTTCATGGTTAGGTGTTCGTTCCATTGCATATAGTCCTCTTGGACCCATACCTTAGAACCTCAGCTCGCCCCAGCTAGCCTCACCATCAAGTCAAATACAAGCGGGGCGTTATACTCAGTAGGCTATCATTAATACCTGTGTCTATTCCTGGGGTAGGTTCCCTAAACCTTCACTGCTAACTTAAAGAAGCTCCGGGCAGATAAACCTTCTACATTCAAGAGTAACTGAGACCAACTTGCGCACGCACATATTAATAATATGCCCCCTTTCGGCAAAAGTCCTCTATCGTTGAATCATAATTAAGAATGATGGGCTAGCACACTGCCTCGTTTGCTATCCGCTATCTCCAGCGTGGCATTGTTAAAATATGCACAAGCGGCTCCTCTCACTTTCTAGTTGTGGAGCTTCAGATAAATGGCTCCTCTTCCCTGCATCAAGCTCCCCTTTCTCCCTGTGCGATGTTGCTCCCCTCCCTCTGCTGTGTAGGAGAGTGAGGGGAAGGACGGAAAGGACCTAATATTTGTGCAGTCCCACCATGAAATTTGAAACGCGATAGGTGTGAAATAAGTGGTGACTGTATCATTGGGCTTTTTATCTTTCTCTAAAATAGGCTGGAAGTTCTTAAGAGCTTGCTTGTCCAAATGGGTGGATGGGAGAAGAAGATTCTTGGAGTCCTGATAGTGAGGGGAGAGGTGGAGGCATCTAAAGAAGGTCAAAGGAGAGACAAAAAGGGGTGTTAGGACAAGAAGGGATTAGAGGGGGGTCAAAGGAAAGGAGAGGCTGAAGAATGGGGGTGGGTGGGGACAGTGACTAAATTGACATTGTTTTATGAAGGCAATAATTGAGGGAACTTGCAAAAAAAAGGGAAGAAACTTACTAGGGAGCAACTGAGAGCACCAGCTATTTTCCTCTTGAAGGAATGCTTTGTAAGAGAGACCTCTGCTCTTTTGTGTGCTGGTGAATGCAAAGTGAGAATTTCTCATTCCTTTTTCAACGATGCCCCTGAACAAGGGCGTGCTCTCCTTTCAAAGCGTCTCTTCTTCCTGAAGCAATGTTACAATATGATCAAACAGTGTCCCCTCAGTTTATGTGACTGATCCAAGTTGAATGGTGTAGCTGACAGATCCTTTGAACGGCCTCATCTGGGAACTGAACCAAAGGCTGACTCTGAGTCACTCACTATTTTTCCTGTGGCCTTTCCCTTGAACCCTAGTCTCCACACTCATGACCCCGCATTATAAAGTCCAACTCAGCAGACACAGAGAGAGGAGAATAATGCCTATCTCCCATACTTGCATGATTATACAAATGTCCACAGACACAGCTCTCTAAATATTCTTGCCTCAAAATGATTCTTTTTAAACTAATATTTCATTAATTCTTTGAAAATTTCATACACTGTGTTTTGATCATATGCAGATACCCCCAATTCCTACCAAATCCACCCCACCTCTCTACCCAGCCAACTTTGTGTGCCCTTTCTTCCCTCTTAAGGCAGTTCTTATCATTAGAACTGTAACATGCAGAGATGTTTGAAGATACAAAATGGAGAAGTCAGTGGTCACAGTGAAGAGCAGCTCAGGTGAAAAAAACAACAAAAACTCTTTAGTGTGAGTTATCCTGCTGACCAGGCAATTTGGAGCACTGCACCATCATTCTCCCAAGTGACACAGGCAATTTGATGAATAGACTTAGGGTCCACATTCTTAGAAAACTTGTCTCTGGTTCTGCAGAGTTATCTCACCGTGGCTAGTGATGATAATTTTATAGATGACCTTCTGGCCCATCTTGTCAGTGCTCAGGAGTCACCTACTTCTTCTTGGCCGTGTCTCCATTATGCTGGCAGGCTTGCTAGCTATTCCTTTCCTACCTTATTTCTTGTCTAGAAATATGACTACCATTCATTGTGTGAGACAATTACTAATAATGAAAATGCACGCGGGAAACAAGCCAATGAGCTTACCCAGGAAAAGGACAGGAAGTGGAGGGAAGTCCTCATGGTCAATTTCACTTCTAGGCACTTACCAGATGCAGTTCCCTTTTTTATTAGACTTGGTATAGAATTAATTACAGAGGTTACGTTGCACTGCATTGCTCTGCCTAATCATAGAAGGAGCTGCCCGATGGCATGGGACAAAGGCTAATGGCTGAAAAGCTGTAGCCAAGCACTGGCTCTAGAGGCTGCTGATTTGAACTTCCTGGATGAGCAGCTAGCTAAAGTTTAGAGCCAGAAGGGAGGCAGTGTGTAGACTATTATTATGTACTCAGATCTCAAGGGACCCTGTGTTCATGGAATGGATGATAAGTGGTGATAATGAGGACTAAGTAGTAATGTTTTATAGCATGACATGAAGGCGAAAGGTGGATATATTGTTTCTTGTATCATAAGATTACTTCCTCAGCCGTCCTAAGAATACATACGGCTGAGCTAGCTCATGCTGACCTCTTCGAGGAAGTGCAGCATCTCCTGATGGATAATTTACAGCACTTGCATTTACGTGCCTTTGAATTAAGTGCATTCTCTCCGAGATAACTCCTGCCAACTTGTTGGGCTTTGTTCCCAAATTAATTGTTAGGAAAACCAGAGTTTACCAGGACAGTGATGGAGATTTTATTATGGGAAACTCTTGTGTCTGCAATTCTGGACCACACAGGGGAGGGCAGGCTGTGGTGGAGCAAAAGTCAGCCCATCAGTTCATTCTGAAGGACCAATGAGAGTTGACTACTAATGTCAAATCAGTGCACATGTTATTATTTATCCTTTCCACGCATTTTGTGGGAGTGATTTTTAAGGAGGAAGAGAGTGCTGCTTGTTGAGCAGAAGCGGCAGGAGAGGCCCTGTTTTGAACTTTAGGGTACCCTTCACAGTTCCCTCACGACTGTTATCCCTTGTGGCATGGCATGGCATGGGAGGAAGGGAATAGTTGGGAAGCTCGCCGATGACTGTGGGGAAAGGCTTTGGTCCCTCTCTGTTTGAGACAGAGGGAATCGACACACACAACTCTCTTTTCTGCTACTTTATACTTTAGGTGGACAGAAGGGATCCCTGGTTTACTGAGGAGAGTACAGACCTCAGCTTGAGATTGTCTAATATCCTTTCTCATTTCTCTTTATCCACTTTTGTGAAGCCCATAATTTTCCCTCCTGGGGGCTCCCTTACCTCCACTTGCCCTTTCCCTGACTGCTCCTTCATACTCTCCTGCTTTCCTGTGTTGGTCCTGCCCTCCCTGCCATATGACAGCTATACCAGGTGGGAGCACTCCACGTATGAATGCATCCATGACCTACTAGCTACAGATGGGCAAAGGACCTCCTGTCCTTATGGCAAGATGTCCAGGATGACTGGTACAGAGCCCCTTAAAAGGCCCTAAAGCTGTAGCCAGGCACTGACCATAGAGGCTGCCTTGAACTTGTGGTTCTGTGTTGGGTGAGTTTTAGAACAAGAGCAGGGAGGGGGGAAGAGTGGGGTACCCAACTTTGATGAAGCAACCCACTTGAGACTCTAGGAGCTATGCCCACCATATGGAGCAAGCTTGTCAGTTCCTATCCAGTGTCAGGGTCCCCTGAGCCCTGTGTTTCAACAGAGCTAGTCCTGATTATCCACCTAGTTCTTTCTTCTTCCCTGTTATTGTCCTTCCTTCTTTTCTTCCACCCCATCCCTTCCTATTGTCCTTCTATTTGTTCAACACATTTTACTTTTCACCTGATGGGTTGATAACGCCTTTCCTACTAGAATGTTTCATGTACTTGTATTTTTATTAGTTTTTTGGACAATTTTGTACAGTGTATTTTGATCATATCCATCCTCTTCAGGAAGCCTATTTTAAGTCACTTAAACTATCTAAGCCACGGGACTCTGGGTATGACTGGAATAACAATGCTGCAGGTTCTAGCAGCCACGTAATTAAAGGCACAAATTAGTCCAAAATGAATACAGGCCTTTTGTTTGAAGGACATGGAGAATTTCAGATCTCTGGTTGCCTAGAGTATCAAATTAGGTGTGGGCCCTGTATGTGGGACTTGCATAACCTGTCAGGTTACCCATCAGGAAGCTGCCCTGACTGTGAAAGTGCTCCTATTGCTTATCTGGTGCTGTTTGCTTGTTCTTCTCTGTATCAAATCAACTGATAGCTGAGCCTACAGCTCCACTCACTCATGGCTGTCTAGATTAGCCCAGGCGCTAGGAGGATAAAGGAAGGATATGTGGAAAAGCCAGCTTGTCCTTCTTCATTTCCCCTTACGAGGTATCTCCAATTGAGACACTCTCACTCTGGATTCCAGCTTTCCAGGACAGCTCCCCTGCCCCTTTCCAGCTCCTTCCTTTCCTATGCCCACTCCCTAGCAGGCATTCCCCACGTTCCTGTACTCTGATGCTACCAAGTTTCCCCTTGATCCTTCTTACTTGCTGGAGGGTGTATTTGGTTCTTTTATTTTTTAATTCTTTTTTTTTAATTTTTTAATTCTTTACTCTTTGCTCTTTACTCTTTTGGGGGCCCATCAGCCAGCTCCCAAATAAATCACGCATGGAGACTTATTCTTTCTTACGAATGTTCGGCCTTAGTTTGACTTGTTTCTAATGAGCTTTCTTTGCTTTTAATTAGCACATCTACCTTTTGTCTCCATACTCTTATCTTTCTCTATTTATGTGCATCTTTTCTTTACTTCTTACTGTGTCTGACAGTGTATTTAGCCCTCAGCATCCTCCTATCCCCCTTTCCTTGCTCCTCGATCTTCTCTTCCCAGATTTCTCTCCTATTTATTCTCTCTGCCACCTATCCTTTCTCCTGCCTTGCCATTGGCCATTCAGCTCTTTAATAGACCAACCAGGAGTTTTAGACAGGCACAATAACACAGCTTCGCAGAGTTAAACATTGAAATATAAAAGAATACAATACATCTTCGCATCAATAAAACAGATATTCCACAGCACAAACAAATGTAACACATCTTAAAATAATATTCCACAACCCAGGGGCAGTTGTTTCTTGATGTCACTAGTATCTTGACTGCCCTCCATTTCTCCTTTGGCATTTTAGCTACCCCAAACCCTTTTTAACCACCTCCCCTGATGAACTGTTCTCTATGCTGCATGGAATCTACTATAAATGTGCATCTTAAAAGGTTACTATTACAAGGAATAAATTTGTACAAGGCAGAAGTTTTTCTGTTGTCAGTTGCAATTCATTTATGAGTCATAAAATCAATATAAAGAGCCCAAAGCTGCATTTTGGAATACAAAATGATGTTGAGTTGAATACAAAATATTACTCTGCATTGCGTGTTATGGTTTCACAAGCATACAGGTGTCTGTACACAGATACATGTTGTGTACCCGTTCATGGTGCAACTGGGATCTAATGCATAATTGAAATCCAATGGTTTAGGATTTCTGGTGCATAATAAGCACTCAATAAATCAGAGTAGCTATTGCTGCTATCCAAGACCATGTCATATGGACACTATGCAGACAGACAGCACAAAGAGTTTACCATTCCAACTCCCTTGAGCTCGTTAAAATAGTTCCACATAGTTAAGCCAGGGTGTACTAGAATGGCCAAACCATTGCTTTGCATTTGTTTGATTACACCTAGACAGGCCCAGCCTAAGTCACCTTCCTTGGCAAAGCTAAGAGCCAGGCAGTTCCAAGGAACCGAAGCACTTTTAAACTTACATTTCATTTTCCTATGAGTCATTGCAAATTTGTCCCTGCAACATCTTTTCTTGAGGCTAAATGCTCGAAGATGGACAGGTTTCTTCCCAAAGGTGGGGGTGTGCGGGAAGAGACAGGAGAAAGCAACTTTCCAGTCTGCGTCCAAAGGACAACTTCTGGCCTGTCTCTTTTTCAAAAGCACCCATTGAGAGCATGCCATTGGTCACTGACAGATATTAACAGTGTCCTAAGATCTGCTGGTGGAAAGGAACAACAAGAAAATACGACTCCTCCCTTTGCCATAGCTTACAACTGGAATCAGTGGCAAGTGGTGCTGTTAGCCATAGGGTAATGACCACAAAGAGCAAAAGACTGGACGAAAGAATTTTAGCCTCTTCTTTGCTTTTTCAGGCATGTATATTCAAGTGAACCTTTCATCTCCAGAGAAACCATGATCTGAGGGACAACAAAGAGCCAAGGTTTATATGGATTCTTTTGTTTGATGCATCTCTGAGACCACATAAAAGCCTGCCTGGGACTGACTAAAGCCACTCTGGGCTCCGTCCTGTTGGTGTGACAGGAGCTTGGGCTCACCTATATTGTGGGTGGTTTTGTGTCTCAGATGACAAAGATGCACCTCCACAATTACAGCCAATGGCGCTTGTCAGCTGCTGTAGTGAAATGGTGCAGCATCCACCGAGCATCACACAGGGTTCCCAGGATCCCTCCCGGTGTAAACTACATCTACACATACAGACTAATCGGGGTCCTCACAGTCGCCCTGTGGGACAGGTAGCTTCAGTGGCTATCCTCAGTCTCTAGCTGAGCAGACAAACAGAGAAGGCACACAGCTTGCTCAGTTTGTAGAAGCACCAAGAATCAAGGCTACGTAGACTGTCATGTCCAGTTCAGTGTGGCCCACTATGCCACTTCTCTTCCCATGGCTGGGTGTGGGAACTGGAAGGTTTGTGACCTCATTTTCTCATTAAGCAATTTATCTGTTGAGGAATCAATCCCTCTCCAACATCTCCTTCTTATATATAACATGAGGGAATTTTCAGAGTAATTTAAAGTCCCCTTTAATGCCCCTTTCCATGATTTTTGAGCATCGTTTTTCTTACTTGGGGTTTCTATTGCTGTGAAGAGACACCATGACAAGGCAGCTCTATAAAGGAAAGCATTTAATTGGGGATGGCTTGTAGCTTAGTCAATTATCAGCATTGCAGGAAACTGCAGGAAGCCTGGTGACACACAGGCAGACTTGGTTTTAAAGGTGGAGAAGGAGTTGAGAGCTCTAGTTCCATAGGGGAGAGAGAGGAGAGAGAGAGAGAGAGAGAGAGAGAGAGAGAGAGAGAGAG
>LOJH01004493.1:16715-27790 GCA_001685095.1 Ellobius talpinus | reverse complement strand
TCTCTCTCTCTCACACACACACACACACACACACACACACACACACACACAAGGTGAGACTGTCACACAATGAACGACCTGCTCTGGTTTGAGCCTTGAAGCCTGAAGCCTGAGTGTTGAAGGCTCGCTCCCAGTTACATGGAAGCTATAGGACCTGTAGGAGGCAGGGCCTAGTGAAAGAAAGTTTGGTCCTTAGGGGCGTGTCGTTGGGGAGGACTATGGGACCCTGGTCTGTCTGTTTCTCTCACCTGATGAGGCAAGCAGCTTCTTTTACCCTGCAACTCTACCCACGACATGTCACCATGAGCCCAAAACAACAGGGCCAATGGGTCACAGGCTGACCCCTCCACAATGTAAGCAGAGCAAACTTTCCCAGTTTATAAGTTATCCCAGGAAACTGTTATGGCAACAGAAAGACAACAGAAGCCCTCGCTAGCCTTTCTGGGAGCCCATTCATACCCAGAACTCTCTGCCTGCGCTGAACGGACATTCATCTGTAGTCATGCCTCCAGTGACAGATGTCTACCTACTACGTGTCAAACTCTAGCTTACATGTTAGGGACGCTGCCCAGATCAAAACACAGCCACGTGCCTGCAGCCATGCTTTACATTCTATCCCAGGCTGTCCAAGGCAGAACTAAGGTTCATTTCCAGTGAACTTCATGGCCGAACCACAGAAAGATCACAGTCCTTGGGAATCTTACACAGCTCTCCAAAGACATCATACGTGAAGCTTCTGCAATTGTGTCCAGCATTCTTGGGTCACCAAAGGGAGCTATCTGTCATCCACTGGATGTCCAGGCAGGGCCTGAGGCTGAAGAGAATGAGCCAGTGTGTGTTTCAGAACCTTGTCTGTAAAGTGGGGTAACAACCGGCCTATTCGTTGCCTTGTGGGGAACACAGGACGTGAACCTCTTTTCAAGGTGGGAAAAGGTAAGGTGTGAGCCGTCAGAGCTCTGCCTCTCAGTTCCACATTCAGAGGGCAAAGCAGAGGAGAAGGGAGCGCCAGCCTAAGCTTTCACATCCAGGGACCAAAGCCTCTCCCTGCAGCCCCCACACTGACATCAGTGAAAGTCTCCCAGACCAGAACTGGCCAGGAAAAAGCAGAGAGGGCCAGCCCAGGAACACAGCTCCTGCAGTGTGAGTGTGACTCAAGGAAGAGGTGAAAGCATTCAAAAGCTTCGGGGTTCAGCTAGGTCTCCCCAAACAGGAAGCATCTGTTGGCAAGGTCACCTGCCCAGGGAGGAAGCTCTGAGCTTTGTGTGCCTCCTGGGACATGATCCTCGCAGTTGAGTGGGACTGTGCCTCCCATTTCTCCAGAGAGGGTTCTCATGATGCGTGAAGCCAGCCCTGATTTAATAGGATGCTGAATCGCTACTGCTGGAGGACACTAGAGCTTGCGTTTCCACCAATCCACGAGCACACACCTTGGTTCAAGATGCGCTCCTGTCTGAGGACACCTTGGTAACCTATGTTGCTGGGTCGTTAGCAAAGAGCCTGTGCACAGCCACAGGGCAGCACCTGACCGCCGTCAGAACCAACATCTCTAAGAGGGTTCTCTGAGTCACATGGTCACCTCCTGCCGGTGGTCCCTAAAATGCCAAAGCACCACCAGAAAGCCCAGAAATGCTAATCATGTGGCCCTAAATAGACTGGGGAAATATTTACACCATGAGTAAGAAGGAATGTTTGGCCTCAGTTGGGAATGAACGTCAAACGTCATCCTTGAATTCAGAGTTGACACCTCTTGGCACCTGAAGCTCTGTGAGCACTGACTTGGGGTTACAAGTATTTTTTAGTGAGTGGCAAATCACTGACCCCTGTGATGAGGACAGTACAAGAATGGCATTCTGGTGGCATTGGAACCATTTCCCTCACTGGTACCCTGCTCTTGACCTTGGTATGAAAGAGGAGGTGGGGAGATCCTGGAAGTTGTACAAGCAGCCCCCTCACTCCCTCCTTGCTCAAGAAGGGGCTGTCAGAGAGAAGAAATTCCCCTGCTGTGGAGTCTTATTACTCCTTACACCTCTGCTGGGACATGCCCACAGCTGGTGCCTACCCGCTCCACCCCTGCCCTGCCCTGTTCATGGGCCTGTGGGGCTAAGCTAAGTTCCTTCCACAGCATAATTCAGTTGCTGCAGCCCCTGAACCCCAGGAGGGCAGGGTGGGGGCTCTGGGGTCAGCCCAGGTCTGTTGCTTGTTCCCTTTCAGTGACCACCCATATCACAAAGGCCTTCTGGAAATTGGGCAATTTGTTCTTGGCACCCTCACAGACCCAGACCTCTTCTCTTCACACCAGGGTCCAGCCTAGGCTACTTCCTCTTGAGAAAGTGAGAGGGTGAGAGGGAAGCCTTATCACTGCCTTGAACTTAACAAAATACAGCAGGTATTGACCCACCATAGCCCCAACCCGGCCAGAGGAGGGTTTACATCTCGCTGCGGTTCTATGAAAGGCTGTACTTTTCTGACAACCTGTGAAGGGAGCCAGGAGGAGGGTCGGACTCTCAGGAGTCCTAAAGACTCACACCAAGGAAACCACAGGTGGCCAATGGGGAAGAATGGGGGCTACTTAAGCACCAGTGGCAGCTCAGCTCCGTAGCCTCTAGGAAGGTCTGAGTGAAGCCAGCAAAGTGGATGTCCCCCAGGAGAATTGTGACCGATACAAACCAGGATTGAAGAACAGAAACGTCAGAGTTGCCTTCAGAGGCGCCCCAAGGGCCACCAGGGATCGGGCTGTGCTAGGTGGTGTCGGTCTTTAAATAAAGTGGCCAAAGAAAGCCTTTTATGGTCACAGCTGGACTCACGGCTTGGGGTAGCTCTTGTTCTTAATCAGGCAACCTCGGGCATCCTCGCTGGCCCCGGAGTCCACACCCTCCCAGTCGAGTTAATTATAACACATCCAGTTATGTCGAGGGTCAGCATCAAAGTCGCGCAGCTGTCAACTGGAGCTCACTGTTAACTGAGCCACAGACACCCTCAGAGTGCACTGACACCACCATTGCCATTCCACAGTTGGGAAGGAGGTGCTCCAGGCTGTGGCAGATTCCAGACCAGGGTGTCCAACTGTGTGGGGCTCATTCCAGCAGGGGCCCTTAAGGGGAGTTGGAGTGGCCGGCTCTGCAGGAAGGCCAAGGACGAAGTGTTAGACGGCGATTCTAAGAACCTGAGCTCACAATTACCCGATGAGACTGGGTACCCAGGGAAAGCCAAGTGGGCTACCAAGAGGTGGCCCGGCAGACGAAAGCAGTTTCCAGGGGCTTGCCACTCCAAGAGAGTAACTACAGAAAGGAAAAATAAGTGAGAAACTGCCCTTATCCATCCTGTGAGTTCAAGCGGTAGGGTGTCAGGGCCACACAAGGACTTCCTGAAGGATCAAAGTGGCTTTTTTTTTTTCAGCCACAGCCCTTAGACTCACCCAAACCAAACTGTGACCCTGTAGTGCTGAGCCAAATCCTGTACCCCACTCTGACTCCAGTCCTGTGCTTCTGTAGTGGAGGGTGGGCCTCAACGGGTGCCAGACAGGTTGTCCCCAGCACCTGATCGCTGCCTGCCGTCCACAACCTATCCTCACGCTGTCCTGATCCCCTTAGCGGAGCCAGGGTGCAGAAGCCCAGAGCACAGTCTGGAGACCTCAGGGGTCCACGAACTCATCCTCATTGGCTCTTATCGCCTTCATCTCCCCAGATTCCCCCCCCCTTGGAACTTTCTCTCACTTTCTGGATGTACCTTGAATCCAGAGTGCTTTGGGCTGTGTAGATCTGAGAGGCTAGAGAAGAGAATGGAGGGTCTGAGCCATAGCATCTCCAGCTTGGTCAGTGCTTGTCCTCAAAGCTAGCCTCCAGTAGCCACCATGCCAACCTTCCTACTCTGGTGGCATTGGGACAGGGAAACCCAGCAAGATGTCCATACACCTACTGCAGTGATGTGATTTAAAAGTTAGTGCTCTCCAAAATATCTGTGTTAACACCTGCCCTGCAAGGAGATCATACTGGGGTTAGACTAGTAGTAGGATGGTCTCCAGGGAGAGCCCTCAGGAAGCAAGCAGGGCCTATGAAAGTTAATACTGACTGTCAACTTAATGGGATTTAGTGTTGCCATGGAAACAAGCCTCTGGATGTGCCTGTGAGGGAGTGTTTAGACTTGGTAAACTGAAGCAGAAAGACCCGTTCTAGGGGTGGGTGGCACCAATCCTGTTGGCTGGGTCCATGGCTAAGTAAAAGAGAGAACGGGCCGAGTATAGCATCCATCTCTGCTGCCTGACTGGCCAGCTACCTCACAGTCTTTTTGTTTTGTTTTGTTTTGTTTTTCAAGACAGGGTTCCTCTGTGTAGCCCTGACTGTCCTGGAACTCACTCTGTAGACCAGACTGTCCTCAAACTTAGAGATCCATCGGCCTCTGCCTCCTAGTGCTGGGATTAAAGGCGTGCGCCACCACCTCCCAGTGCCACCTCCCAGTCTTGCTGCTATGACTTCTCTTACCGTGACAGACTATGTCCGCTCGAACTGTGAGGCAAAATAAACCCTTTCCTATTTTTTTTGGCTTCTCATCTAGTATTTTGTTCATAGCAGTGAGGAAAATATCAAATGTAGAGCCCTTACAGAAGGGACTCCCAGAGACTTCCCTTTTCCCTCCTCCGTATCAGCACTCAGCAAGGAAGCAGAAAGTGGTCCTCACTGGACACAGAACTTCCGGGTACCATATTGAATATCAGCCTTCAGAAACATGAGAGACAAAGTGTTCGTAGGCTGCTTGCTCATGACATTTTGCTACGGCAACCCAAATAGACTCCAACATGCAGTAGCAGGGAGAGTTCTTTCCTCTTAAGGGACAGTTGCCTCTCCAGCACAATTTCTCTGCCACTACATGGACCCAGACGGATCCTACAAGAGCATCAGGGGCAGAGAGATCCTCTCCCAGGCTCTATTCCTGGGGCTCAGCTGTTGCTGACTCATGCCTGTGCTGCAACCTGTCAATGTGGGACGTGACTCAGCCAGTGTCACTCGGCCCAACTCACGTTACCTGCCTAGAGACCCGCTGGATGTCCCTTCACCCAGGCCATACCCACCCTGCTCACTTAGCCTTCCCCCAGATCTTAGCCCTGCCTCCTCCTCAGCCATCCCCTCCTGCCTGGCATTCTCTGTCTCTGTCCAGCTACCCACCCCACTACAGATGAAGTTATCCCAGGAACCAGCAGGCCCAGCGTGGGACCTGGGCCAATGTCCAAGTCACACAAGCATGGCAGGCCCAGACAGGCTTGCTGCACCCTCAGGCGGGCAGTAAAATAGCGACACCGCCACCTAGAGGATAGCCCCCTGGACAGCCCCATCTGGCAGAAGGGAATTTCTGTGTGGCCTCAGGTGCACACCTACCCAACCTTGGGGCCCTTGGCAGCTCCTCCTCTGGGTCTCACCTCTTTGTCACCAGATAACTGAACCCTGGCACTGGCCCATGGCAATGTTTCTTATGGTGAAAAGTTGAATGTGTCCCTCAGCTTAGCTTCTACGCACAGGCTGGTGGGGTGCAGGGGAAGACAGCAATACCTACTCTGGTGCCAGAGGTTTTCTTGCAGCTCATAGAGACCCACCTACTCCTCTGATTGTCCATGTTCCTTCCAGACAAATGGTACCCAAGAGCAGAACATCAGGGGTGGGTTTCTAAGCCCACCTTGACCAGGTATGTCTCCTGGGATTGATGCACAGGAGACCAGGAACAACAGGCAGAGAGCAAGAGCCACACACAGACATAGGATCCTGTGGAGGCAGAAGCCGGGACTGAAGCAGAGGCCTCTGTTTTTCCTTTCCTTCCTGAGGGTCTAGGGACTGTTGTGACACCCTCAGACCAGAAGCAGCCTCTTCAAGCCTGCCTCGGTTTCCAGTGAGCTGGCTTACAGCTCTGCTGGCTGCCATGAAATCTTTAAGAGCCAGCTGCTTGAGCCACAGTGTCCAAGTTCCCTGATGGAAGCATCTGTGGAGGTGGTGGGAGCCATTTCCTTCCACACCCAACTGACACCTCAGTCCCTGGAATGACTGTTCTGGTCATAGGAAGCCCCAAGTGTCCAGAAACTACCCCCATTAGCCCAGGTTGGGAGAACACACTTCCATTCTCACGGTCTCTCGGGAAGTCATGTGTTTTCTGCTGACTCAGTACACCCCTGGGCAGGGGCTCTCCTGGGAACACCTCTACGGGATCTCCGGACAGGACAGCGGTTTCCAGAGTAGCTGGCAAAGCAACTCCAGGATTCATTCATTCACTTCTTGCCAGGAAGTCCCACCAGCCATAGCTTTGCTGCCATCTGGTCTCTGAGGATGAGGCTCTGGTGGGGGGCGGGGGGCAGATTGCTGGCACTTCCAGTCAGCCCTTTCCAACTGTCATACCTCCCGGGGATGTGGGACTCAGTCCATTCTCCTATGTCCCCTCAACTCGCTGAACCTCCATGGATAAATCGAGTTTATCTTTCCTTCTTACAGACACATGTCCCTAGCCTTGGCAAGACCCTGGAGGAAGTGGCCAACCTGTTTGGAATTCTGCTGACATTTCAACACCCTCTGGTCACATCTCATCTCCCAGACCCTGCAGCATTCCCGAAGGGCCTGTTCCCCAGCAGATCCTGGGTGGCATCAGTTGTAGAGAGAGCCCCCAGGCTCCACCTCCTCACCCACACTCCTCTCCCTTCCTCAGCAGAAAGAGCTAACAGAAACACTGGTCCATGGGGGTTGGAGGGAGGGGCTGGCACACTAGAGACCAAAGAAAAGCTGGCCTGCTTCCACCGTGGGAACAGAGGCAGGCGTGCACAGTGCAGATTGGTGGGTGGGGCAGCAAGCATTCGCTGAGTAGCTGCTCTGGGAAGAGGGAACACTCTGGCAAGGGCAAGGCTAAAGGAAGGTGCTGTCACACAAACACATTTGGCCTTGGCTCTTCAGGAATCGGAGCCCAGTGAGTCCAGGAGAGGCCAGGCTAATCAGACCCAGAATCCTTCTACTCCCTCATGGGAAACAAGGCCCTGCACCCAGAGAGAGAGAAAACACATTTGCTGCGGAAAGCTTCATGAAATAGATTGACATTGGAAAGCAAGGTCACAGCAAGATCACTCCCTGAGGCCAACACTGGTTTTCTTAACAAATGCTGGGTCGAGTCAGGAACCTTGTCATGCTGACACCTTCCTTACCCCTGATCTCTAGATGGCTTGATTCTGAGGCTAATGTTACTATACCTCATACCTGTCCCATACACTCTGCCCTTCCACAAGAGACCAAAATGAAAGAGCCAGCACCTTCCAGCCCTCATAGAGCCAGGACACTGAGTCCTCCTAACAGCACCAAGACTCCTAGAAAGAGATCTAAAAGCCTAGAAAATGAAAATAAGACAGGTGATGGGGACTTTATAGGGGATGGGAAACAGAACTAGTTCTCATCAAAGAGTCTGACAAATGAAGTTTGAAATAAAATCATAAAAAAAATTCCTGAAGACAATAAAAAATCTACCTTAGTTTGGGATTGGGTAAAGACCTCAGGCAAGGTTAATGAAGACAACACAGGGTGTGTTACTCTGACAGAGCCCCAGGGAAGTCCCCTATTACAACCTGAGACCCGGACTCCTTCCATCTTGTTGCTCTGTCGTCTTCACAGTGCCGTCTTCACCTTGAGACCCCAAACAACTGCTCCACATGTTTCCCGCATGCCCACTTATTTCTACTCTCCTGCTCCAGAATTTGAAGTCAACCCTTCTTTTAACATACCACGGGTGAGGTACAATGGGCAGAATCCTTAACCTGCTCCCTACTACCACAGAGAGGTCATCCTGCCAAGCTCCACCCAGATTCTGCCTGTCTACCTTCTCTTGCTCCGGGCTCTGCTTATGGCCACACTCAGGCGCATGGCTTGTTCTTGACCTCTCTTTGCCGCTTCCATTGGAGCCAAATGGTTGTGGCATCTCTGTCAGGAGGGCCTCTTGCTCTAAGAGGATGAAAGAGCAGAAGGAGCCAATTCCCCAGGGAAAGGTTAACCCACTTTGTGTGTGGCTGGCCCTGTGACCCTCTGAGCATGGCATGAGGCTGCGTGACCATGAGCCAAGCTGTGCTAGGCTGCTCATAAAAGCCTAAGCTCACTGTGTTGCCAGCCAGTAATTAGTTTCTTTCCCTTTAATTGATCAATCATTGAGTGACAGTCAGCGTCTGCCCCTCTGTGCCTCGCTACCAAGATGATTAAATCCCAACTCAAAGTGCAGAAGCCCGACGTCTTCCCTGCATTTCCCCGGAAAACGCTTCTGGAGTATGGCGATCTCATGTAGCCCCACCCATCCCTATCCTAAAGGCTCCCTGAGTAGGACCCTACAGAAGGCTGCAGGGTTGGACAGCAGCCTCTGGCTCTGCTTGACCCTGGGAGCCTCATCCTCAAACCCTTGCTGCTATGGCTCCTAATGACACATGATGACAGGCTACCACCTGCCTATGGCACCTAGCAGACAGCCAATGACAAGAAATGAACGACCAGCCTCTGAAAAGCCTAGCGCAGAGCCCCCACAGGGCACACGCAGAAACGTGTTATTTCTCGCTCACTTATCAACTGAAGAGCTGATTTGGGGAATTGCAGCCTGTTAATCTCTCTTGCAGGTTCCTTGAAAGGTACCTCCCTCTGAGAAAGGTAACGCTGTCCCCTTCACCCACAGCCCTCCCACCAGGAGCCTCTAAAGTTGGTTTTGCAGAGGGCCCACTCATAGGAGGAAGAGAACAGCCCCCATAGGGAGGCGGCAGATGCTTTTCCTCCCGGTTTACAGGGTCTGAGGTTTGCTGTAGGTAGCAGCCTTGGGCGCCCACACACTGCTGATGGGTGTCGAGAGGAAGAAGTTTGGAGAGCTAACGCTGTTAAAATGAGAAAGGCTGGGAAAGAGCCTCCCCTGTGATGGTCCTGAGGGGAGCTGAGGCGTCTCCGCTGAGAGCCCTGTCAGGACCAGATCCAGCAGGAGCTTCCCAAAGACCAGCCCCTGAACATCACATTCACACTGGGGAGACCTCAGGGTGACTCTGGAGGGCACTAAGGCCAGGAGCAGGAAGTGAAGTGGGAATTTGAGGGAAATGGGCAGCCTTGCCTCCTTCATTCACTCCTGGAACCTTTGAGCCCTTCCTAACCCTGAATCCATGTCAGGGCAATGGAATGGGGGGAGGGCTTCTGGTACAAATGCAAGAGGAAACTTCTTCATTGAGACGGTTTGCACCATCCTCCCTGCACTGCTGGGGTCAGAAAGCTGGGGAAAGACTGCAGACTCAGCTGAGGCTGCACCCCTCTGCCGAGGTTTGGCTTTCCTCATCCATAGCGTGGCCATCAGGTAAGCAATGGCAGGGCAGTCAAGAGAGGACACAGCCCGGGGCACAGGGACACTGTAGGTGCTGTGGGTACCACTCAACAGCTGCATCTGAAGCACCCAAGGAAGGAGGCTGCTACCTGGGGAATGGTAACCCCCAAAGACATGTTCACGTCCTAACCCAGTGCCTAAGGGTGGGCTTCTCTTGCAGCTGTGACCGAGACCCTGTGATGAAGTCATCAGGTTTACAGGGGACCCTCATCCGAGGGCAATCGCTCTTACAAAAGAACCAGAGATGAGAGACCTGCAGACGCCAGCCATACAGAGGGAAGGCCAGAAGACAAGAGTCATGTTATGAAACCTAGGAGCCACCAGGAACTGGGGAAGGAGGGAAGTCTTGTCCCTAATGGCCTGTGAAGTCTTATCTTAATTATCGTATTTTTCTAAGTTTTATGATGTTTTGACCCCTTAATGATCATGCTAATCAGAGAAAGATTGCAGTCCACCCCTCCCCACAGCACCTGGTTGACCAGAAGCATCTTTCATGCCCAACCAAGCCTGTTTCCGCTCCCTCCCAGTCCTTTAATTAACTGTGATCCACCAGGGCCACTTCCCCTGCTCCAAATCCTTCCTAAATACCCCTCCCCTCCCAGCTCAACCCCTGAGTGAGTCACCTCTGCTGTCACTCTGCTTGGCTTTCCGAAGCCCCTCTAGGCACTAGTCTCTACCTAAGCATGTCTCCTTTCTGGTCTCACTGCTTCCCGGATAACCCTGTGGGGTGACTGTCCCACTCAGAACAGCAAGCCACAATCTCCCTCAGGAGCATGCTGAGCTGGCTCCTCTGGGTCATTCATACATGAAGAATGAGGCCAGAGTCTGCCCGAGGCCCCTCAGTGGGGGCCATGCACTGGTGAGAATACCCAGCTGGGTAAAGAGGATAGGCTGCGCACCTCAAATACATAATTCAGGCCAGCTAAGAGTTGATTGGCTCTGACAGAGGAGAAAGCCTGTTCTCCTCCAAGGCCCATCCTAATCCCTGGCCTTGGCCAGGTTCCTAATAGAGCCCTTTCTGCTCTACCCATCCCACATGGGGTATCCTGATGTCTACCCACCTCATGGCTGGCAGAAAGACAAGTTTCCAATGATTAAATGGTATTTCAAAGACCAGCGTGGGGAACAGCGATACTCTAGGTGTTAGAGTTCAAGATTGGTGTCAACAAAGCATTTTCATTCTTATTATTAAAATAAGCAAAACATGAGGCCTACAGTCAGCTTAAGCAAATACAAATACAGTGAGGGGATCCTCTGGTGTATGTTTTAACATCATGGGTCATGTGAAAAGAAGCCTCTGTCTTTTTGACAGAGGTGATGTGGGCACATTAGAGCATTTTGAAAATGTCTTGGCTTTTAAGTCTATTTACTCACCATAGTTTATGCAATTTTTTAGAAGAACATTTTGTGCTTTGTTCCATTTACAGTTTACAGCATGTTTACAGCTCCCCCACTCCCCAAAAAAAGATTCTCACATCTTGAGACACGATGGACAGAGCAAGCATTTCCATCCTGCCCACTGGAGAACCTCTGAGATTCCATCTTATCTTCCCACCCCTGCCTGTCAGGGATAGCCTGAGCTAGCTCACCAGAGCCTAAGGGCCATCAGCCTATGGCACTTCCATGCTTTGAAAATATAGTATCGCCAGGTGGTGATGGCACAAGCCTTTAACTCCAGCACTCAGGAGGCAGAGGCAGGTGGATCTCTGTGAGTTCGAGGCCAGCCT
>LOJH01004493.1:6158-16674 GCA_001685095.1 Ellobius talpinus | reverse complement strand
CCTGGTCTACAAGAGCTAGTTCCAGGACAGGCCCCAAAGCTACAAAGAAACCCTCTCAAAAAACCAAATATATATACTCTTCCAAAGGGCCCAGGTTTAATTCCTAGCACCCACATGGTGGCTTACAGCTGTCTGTAACTACAATTCTAGGGGACCTGACACCCTCACAGCGATATACATGCAGGCAAAACACCAGTGCACACAAAAAGATAATAATTTTTTTAAAAAAGAAAATACTGTATTTTACAGAGGTGAGGATAGCCCAACAGTGGTGGCAATAGTGTCATTCCCCTGGGGACCTCCTGTACCCTTCACTGCTGACACAGGAATGTCAGGATATCTTTGAGAAGGACTAAACCTTTCTCAGCTCTGGTTGTGCATAGAGCAAGAGGCTAGGGCCCCGGAAACTCAACAGCCCCTAAAGCCACTCCAAGCCAGTGACTTTCGGGTTCTTGCCTCTCAGATTCAAATAATGAAATTCACAGACCTCAGAGGGTGAGTCTTAAAGAGAAGCTTATTATAGATTCATAGGTAGAAGCTAGGAGAAAGGGGGGAGGGAGAGGGGGGAGAGAAGAGGGGAGGAGCGAGAGAGGAAAGGAGACAGGCCAGCTTCTATACAGCTATAGGGAGTCCAAAGAAACAGGTACCCTGTAATTGTTATCCTGGCAACATTTTAAACAGTGGTGGTGCAGGCCTTCAATCCCAGCACTCAGGAGACAGATTCAGACATTTTGTGAGTTCAAGGTCAGCCTGGTCCACAGAGGGAGTTCCGGGACAGCCAAGCCTACACAGAGAAACCCTGTCTGGAGGTGGGGGTTGATGCCAGAACCAGAGTTGGGCAGGGGGTGTCACAAAGGCTCTAGGCAGAGGTGCCCATTTAGGAGATTACAGGGAACGGGACTCAGAATGCCTTCCTGACATCCCCAGCAAGGACATTCTCAAAACTGATGCTTGAGGGCCCTGCCCTACCGCACCAGCTTGTCCTCTCTTCTCATCACTTCCATGATGCTTTCCTTTTGGTCCTCATAACCCTCAAGTAGAGGACACTCCCATCCCTTCTTCCATGGGAAGAAGCCAAGGTGCCCTTGACAATGTCAATCTCAGTGACATGGGGTCAGGCTCCAATGGGCAGTAGTGAGGACCTGGCCTCATTCTGGACCCGAGAGTTACTGATATAAAACCATGCATCCTGGCAGACCATGTAGGAGACCCAAGGGACAGATGAAACAGCCTGAAAGGACCCAGGTGTCTCTGGCTGAGGCCCTGGGGTCAGGACTTTGATTTGGGGTTGCCTGGTCAGAGGAGGATGCTGCTGGCTTACCCACCAGTACCTGGTCCCTCAGGTCTTCCCAAGAGAATGCTATTGGTGATCTCTATGGGTCCGGAACACAGTGCAGTTCCTTGCAGAAACCACAGTGACCTACGGCACATGTGCAGTGAGCCTCGCCCATGTCTGTCTTGGGAGGTCACAGGCATGTGGCATTAGACACAGGATCCAGAAGGATCTGAAATCCAGCCTCTGCCACCCAGCTCTTCTCAATCCTTTCCTGCAACACTGCAATTTAGAAAAGCCATCTGCCAGAAGCGAGTGATGGCCAGACAGAGCAGTCCTTATAAGCAGCAGGGGGGACGGCATGCTTGATGGAGCTGCCCAGCCGCAGTCATGTGACAACTCCAGCAACAGGCTGCTGCTTCCAGAAAGATGACAAGCAGACCCTGGAGGAGAGAGTGGTCTTGGAACTCCACCCACTCACAGGACTCAGGTTGTTGTCTGAAGAGAGAACAGAGTAGGCTGTCTAAGCCAGGTTCACAGGTTCCAGCTTTCAGTCCCCGCCTCCCCACCCCCAACCCAGCTGCCACTTGCTTTCTTAGCCGGAAGGTCTACACTCCTTAAAACAACCTAGCCACATAGCAAGACAACCCCTTATACAGTGGGACTCTGTGTGCCGATTTCCCTGCAGCCCATCACAAGGTCTACCGGTTTCTCTGTGACCAGATCCCTGGCCCTGCTATAAAGATGGATGCAGTAAACACTTATCCCCCACCCAGAAAGCTTTGCTCACAGGGGAAATAACAAAAACGCCTGCTTGCACAAGTCCACCAGTGAGAGCGAAAGAGGCACTCAGAAGACAGAGCTGGCTTTCAACGAATAGGGTCAACTTGACATGATCTATAGTCACCTAGGAGTCAAGCCTTGGCTCACATCTGTGAGGTTGTTTTTATATTGTGTTAGCTGAGGTGGGATGACACCCTAAACACGGGTGGCACCTCCCATGTGCAGGGTTCCTGGACTGCAGATAAAGGAGACATCTCTCTCTGCTTCCTAACGGGATGAGATCGACCAGGTACCTTGTAGTACTGCCGCCATCCCGTCCCCGTCATAATGGACTACATCACCAAAATCTGAGCCAAAATAAACCCCTTCTTCCTTAAGTTACTTTTATCAAGTGTAAGCAATAAGAAAAGTAATCAGTAAACAAGATAGGAGTCTGTGCCTTCCAGAGCCAGCCTTCTGGTCAAGACAGAGGCCTTCCCAGCTCTGGGTCTCAGCCCTCTCCTGGGTAGTGGGGACCAAAGCCCTGGGAAGGGAAACATGGGCAGTCACTCAGCACAACACTCCAACTATTCATGAGTGGCCCCAGCCCCAATTCACTTGAGCGGATCCAGCATGCCTCAGGAGTGTACCACAAACACAGTAAAGGGGTTCGTGTGTCCTACAGCCTCCACTGCTCCCTGACAGTCCAGCTCGCAGGCTAAGATCCCATGTGACTCTGTGAGGACAAAGGACCATGATGGGCTGGATTTTGAGAGCGGGCCTGAGTATGGGTGGGTACTGTCTCCCAACACTAAGGTCTCCCATACCTGGCTTTCCATACCATACTTTACCACCCTGACTTTCTGTTACTATAGATCCAGAAAGCACCCATGGTGAGGAGTAGAAGGGGCCCTTTTTGAAGGAAAGCCAAGCAGGTTTAACCAAATCCATGGTACCTTCCCCCGTACAGGAAGCCCTAAGAAAGCTTAGCTAACCTTATTCAAGTGTGCTCTTCAGTATGTGCTAGCAGTGACTATTTGCACATGAACCAAGGGGAAAACTCGGCTCTTCAGAGACAGAAGTCCAATCACCTTGCAGAGCTCAGGAGGACAGCATGCTCTCCACCCACAGATAAAGCACCCCTGACCTGACATTAAGGTTTAAGAAGTTAAAATTAAACATTTACTTTTCAACCACAAATACAAAAGAGCACCCCAGACTCTCTACACCCAGCCCTGCCCTTGGCTGGCCCCTTGCCTGGTCTATGGGGTGGGTAGGAGACACTGAGAAACCCCACAGCAGCCTTGCTTCTTTGGCTTGGCCCTCTCCCACAAGGTTTGATCAAATATCTTCCTTGCCCGGGCAAGGATGCAATTTTTCTCTACACAAGGAACGTTTCTCATTGTATGTTCTCCTGAGCACAACCGACTTCACCCTGTGGTATAATAGCCCTCTTTTCTCGCTCTCTTTTTATTTTCTTTTTATAGTGAAAATTGTTTTTCTTGCAGTGCAGAGACACCAGGAACCAGCTGAATGAATAGCAGATTTCCCTCCCTCCAGTGAACAACGGGGACAGCATTGTACCCAGACAAACAGAGCTGAGAACTTGGGTCCTGGGGAGGAAACCCTCGCCTGGGAGAAATCTTAACAGCAAAGAGGTCAGCATTGATCATAAGTTGCCGGGGGCCTCTCTGTGTGACTTTCTCTGTAAATGAAAGCCTGTATTGACTTTCATTTTGTTCTTACGACAACCGTCACTGCCGAGCATTCAGCTTCCCCTTCTCACTGAATTGTTCCTTTCCAATAACTGGGCTGCATTGATCTCTTTCCTGGTTGGACCAGAGCTTCCCTTTCCTGGTTGGACCAGAGCTGTCCTCTGTACCCCTAGCCAAGTGACAAGTACCGAGAGCTGGCTTATTTCTGCCCCTGTGAACTCGGAGCCAGTAAGCTTCTTCGGGACTGCCAAGTCACCCCTAAAAAGGCAGAGCTAGCCAAGAGCAACTCCTTAGGTTTCCCAGACATGACTAGCAGAGCTTGTCCCTTTGGGCCCAGCTCCAGAGACAGCCATGAACACCCAGGATCTGTGCTAGACTCCGGAACAGGAGAGTAAGACACCATAAGCAGTTTCATCAGAGGACAGGGTGGCCTACCAAGGAGACTTGCGATGGGAAAAACACACAAACAGACCACCAGCACGATGGGGCCAGAGAGGTTGGGAAAGCTGTGGAGAGCAAGACAACAGAGAAAGCCCTGGTAGTGGTGAGAGACTAGGTCCTGGGGGTCAGAACGGGAGCAATGACGGCTTGTCAAGATCAAGGCTTTGTCTTAAGGATGTCCAGAGCCTTCTCATGCTCTTTCACTAGAGTCCACCCTCTTCTCAAGGGTAGAGATGTACGTATAAGGACCAGGCTGGAAGCCGGCACTGGGCAATGCTGACCCTCACTACCAGAGCCACAGAAAGCCATGCAAGAGCATCAAGTTTCAATGGAAAAGAGGGACCAAGGGTAGGAACATGGTCTGGGACAGTTAGAGAAAAAAAATTGCTGGGGAAGCCAGGGACACTCATCCTGGAGTTACCCAAGTCAACACCTCTTGGCCTCAGTCAGTGAAGAATTGACTGGTAAAATAATAGACCTGTCAAGAGGTGGGAAATAGAAAAAGAATTTATTGTCATTGTTGCCAGGGGGCATGAAAGAAAGAAATTTATCATTGTTGGGTCACACATGCTGCAGTATGAGTGTAGAGGTCAGAGGGCAAGCCTGGAGCTGGTTCTCTCCTTCCCACTTTCTAATGTTCATGAGGTAAGGTATGGCAGAGCTCTGAGACAAGCTTTTCCCTAGAGGACCTGAGGTAAGATAGCATTGCAACAGGAACTGCGGCAGAAGCAATAGGCCTGGGGAGAGGCAGGGATGGGGGCATGTCCACTCTCCACTAGAGAAATGGCTTGCTTTCGTCCAGGTGCAGGTCAGTCTGTCCACATGGACCAGGGCTTTGTGGTAACAAGGACTGAGTTGTTGTGAGGCTTCTCTGTCTATGAACTGGGAACAAAGGGACCAGTTATCTTTTGGGGACAGAGATATCCATGCAGCCAACATGGACATGGACTCTCCAGTGTCCTTGGGCACAGGCTCCTATCTGCAGAGCTAATGTCTCAGTTCTGAGAGGTGATACCTATAAACCACACACATCAAAGAGCACCAGGGGCAGGGGGCAGAAAACAAAACAAAAAACCCACTGGTTTGAAAAGATGCTGGTGCCCAATTCCCAAAGATACGTAGAAAAGCCAGTATTGTGAAACCGTGCTCATCCATTTTAACCAGAGGGAGACTGAAGCACATAGGCACAGAGGGAAATGATGTTCCATTATATAAGCTTATAGTCCCCAGAGAATCAAAAAAAAGATAAGTCAACAACAGAAAAAACAGAGGGAAGGTCTAATTTTAAAATGCTAGGAACGAGAAACAATCATCAAGATTTTGAGCCCGAATGGGTGGGAAAGATACTGTGCAGAGGGAGGAGAGGGGTGGGGAAGGCAGCATTTGATCAGAGCAGGCTTGTGTGCATGTGCATGAGAATATTGCTCTGAATTTCATTAACACATACAGTCAATATGTGTTGGTAAGAAAGGAAAATTAGTACGCTGGAATCGGTAATGAAAAATTGACCAATAAAGTAATAGACCTGTCAAGAGGTGGGAAATATGAAAGCAATTGATTGTCATTGTTGTTGGGGGCAGGTATGAAATGAAGGGATGCATTGCTGTTGTTGGAGGGGGTGCACAGGCCACAGAATGTGTGTACAGGTCAGAGAAGACCCTTGTAGTCAGGTCTCTCCTTCCAACCTCACAAAGGCTCTGGAAACCAAACTCCGGTCTTCAGGGCTGCCTGAAGCGTCTTGACTGGCCAAACCATCTCACCAACCCAAAAGAAATAAAGCTTTTGAGCATGGTGGCTGGGTAGAAAGGATGGTGTGTCTATCCACCGGAGACCCCAACTGTACAAAACAGAGAGAAACGATACAAGGCGGAGGAAGTGGCTGCATGCCCAGATATCTGCAAGCCAGGGAACAAGACCTCAGAAGAAATCCACTCTGTGACACCTGACCTTGAACCTCAGCGTCCAGAACTCTGAGAGGATGGATGTTTCATTTGAGCCCCAACCTGTGTCCTGGCAGCTACAGAAACCTGCTGCCCGTCTAATCGGCTTCCTCTCAGTCCTTCTCGCTTCTGCCTCTCTTCTGCTCAACGTCCTGGGTTCACTTCTTCCCTCCCTGACCTCTGGAGCTTCAAGATCTGGTCCTGGGGACCCTGGAGGTAAAGTACGGGTAGGATTGTGCGCGTGTGACGACAGAGTCGGTTTGAGAATCTGCTCTGGATTTCTCCAGCAGAGAGAACAGACAGCAGGCTCTGGTGGAGTGAGCCTACCAAATTCTTAGTGTTCCTTGAATCTGGGCTGGAATGGAGTCACAAATAGAGTGAACTAATCTTTAATTTTGAAGTGTGTTTACAAATGCTGTAGAAGATTAACTTTGGGCCTAGTTATCACTATTCCTAAAAGTGGGTAGACAGTGGAAGAATGCTGTGGCTCAGGCTGGCCCCAAACTGACTGTGTAGCTTAGGAGGACGTGAAACTTCTGATCCTCATACTGCTACCCCCAGAATGCTGGGAAGATGGGTGTGCGCCACCACTTCTATCTGATTACACACCGGGGGTTAAACCCAAGGCCTCCTCTGCTCAACAAACACTGGGTCAGCTGAGCTCCACCCCCAGCTCCTGAGCACTACAGGTTTAAAGTCTGGCATTCGTGATAAGCTCTGTTCTTGGGGCCAATGGGCCCTCAGCACCTGGCCTGATCCTTTTAAACTAGAGAATTATTTGATGTTCAGAATGTGGTCTGCTTCAGTTAGCACCCTGTACACACCCGCAGGGGATGCGCTTTGCCGGGTAGACTAGAAATGTCAGTCCGACCAGTGACTGACATTTTCAAGTCTACCTTCTTTCTGACCATGTCTGTTATTAGAAAAGGACTATTACATTCAGCAGTCATGAAGATGTGTCTGTCTTTCCATTCTGTGACTGTCCTCTTCCTGTGTTTTGGAGGTCTGTTAGTGGGTACGGACAAAGGCAGGGTTGCTACTTCTTATTGGTTTGGGCTTTGGCCAGCACGCAGGGTCCCTTTCGAGCTCCAGTAATGCGTTCCTTTTCCCTCTATACCCGTGACCCTCCCCCGTTCCCTGTGATTAGTGTGTGCGCGGTATGTCATTTTCCATCCTTCACTTCTAATCTCTGTCTTTGTATTTCAAGTTCATTTCCTTCTGTTAGCATATAATTGAGTCTTGCTTTTTAATTAGAGCGCTGAAACCACTTACATTCGATGTCATTATTGACAGCAATGGGTTAGAGCCTCCGGTTTGCTCCTGGCTTGCCGTCTGCCTGACTTTCTTTGTTCTTCGGTTTCTCTTCTCCTGGGTTGTTTCAGCTGGAGTTTTTAGGGAGTCCATTTTATCTCAACTATTAGCTTATCACTCATCTGTGCTTGTTTCTCAGTTTATTTTTAAGATTTTTTTTAATTGTGTGTCTCTGGGTGGTATGCATACGTGTGTGCCGGTGTCTACAGAGTCCAGAGGCATCAGGAGCTGGAATCATGGGCAGTTGTGAACTGCCTGATACGGGTGCTGGGAACCGAGCAGTTCCCCTACCTAGCCACGGCATCTCTGCAGCTCTGACACACCGTCTGTGTTTCTCACTGCCTTAGTCCGCTACCACCCAGCATTGCCCACCTGCCAGTCTGAGTCTCACTTCTGTCTCACTTCACTCTGCAGCATTCTAGGTCCACAATCCCTTGCTGCTTTTGCTTTAAGCTGTTATCCTTTATTAAGGATTTTCTTTTTAAGAAAAAAGAAACTATTTAACATCCATCATCACTTTCAGAAGTGATTTCTGGAATCATTCTGGGATCGTCCGCTTTCAGCCTGAAGGAGTTCTTTAAATATTTACCAAAATACAGGTGCACTCATGAAAATTCTCTCAGCTTTTTCGGAGGATCAGGTGTCTAAAAGTATTTTACCTTTGCTCCCTAGAGCTTAGGTTTTGCTAAATATAACATTTTAGGCTGTGGACTCTCTTCCAGCATTTTAGAGACACCCCCAACCCAATTCTCCGCTAGCACTGGCTGGATGTGTCTACAGGGACCCTTCTTCACCTCCTTGGGGTATAAGGTCTCTCCACTGGGACCTCTGCAGTCCAGTGTAAAGGAGTAGAGACACTGGAATGGGACCCCACTATATCTGCCCCCAAACACAGAGAACCAGCAAGCTAGACAAAGTCTGAGAAGAGCATATAGGGAAGGTTGTGGCTGAGAAGAAGGCCCATCAGTCCGTTTTGTCCTCATCGAGGACTTCAGCTCCTGAGGCTGGTGTGCCCTGGTAGGTTGACAGTCATGTTTGTCACAGGTGGTGATTATTCCTTAGATCTTTAGATTTGTGCTTTTCATCAGAATTGGAAACCTTGGGACCATTACATCGCCAAAGGTTTTATCTACCACCTTTCTGCTGTCTCTCTTGAGTTCCAGGTGCATATTGTGACCCAGCAGCCCTGGGGTTCTGTCCATTTTCCCACATACCTCCAGCAGTGACCATCTTCAGGATGAACTTGATGACCAGTCCAGCAGGGAACCTCTCATCTGCGACGTTACCATTATATCCCTGCAGTGGGTAACATTGACAGTCAACTGTACAAGATCCAGAATCACCTAGGATTTAAGCCTCTGGGCATGTCTGTGGGGATGTTTCTAGATTAGGTTAACTGAGGTGGGGAGACCCACCTTAAATGTGAGTACCCCCATCCCCTGGGATAGATAAAGAGAGATGAGCATCCTCATTCATCTCTCAGTGCTTCCTGACTGTGGACACAACGTGGCCAGCTTCATTTACGCTACGGCCACTGCAACTTCACCATAGTGGTAGACAAAGTCTTGTCACAGCAATGAGGAAAGTCACAACTACAATCTCTCGTCCTCTTGTGCTTGTGCCCACACTTTTTCAAGCAGTTTTACGGAATTTGTTGTCTCCATTTAAAATGCAGCATCTGATTCTACGCTTGTGTCACTTCTGGACCTATGTTCCTGGTCGATAGTCTCTTGGGTACAGATCGCCATTTCTGCTTCTTTGTCTGGGTGCCAGGCATTCTCAGTGTGATGATGGCTCCTGGGCCAACTTCCCTTGCTGCCTTGAGAGCGCTGACATTTGTTCTTGTAAGCCAGCTCGATCTTTCGGAGATTTCTTTCTAGGGTTCCTTGGGGTGGGTTTGACTAGTTTTCACTGTATGTCTGGCTTCCTTAGTCTTTTATGTCCTGTCCCTTGACCCCAGAACTCCATGTGCTCTCCAGCTGCATAGTCGGAACCTGATCACTAGCCCGGAGCAAGTCCCGGGAATCATTTTGTTCACACCTCGCCTTCCAAGGGCAGGATGTCTACCTACCCTGCAGGGCAGAGTAGCACTGTGTAGCTCCTCCGAGGGACCTGGCACCGGATACAAAGTTCCGCACCCAAATCCTCCCGCTCTCTCCCACTCTGCCCCTCCTCAGCCTCTCACAGCCAGGTCTCTCTCCCGGGTGGAAGATCAGCCCACCCAACTCACACTCCTCCCCAGCTGGGAGTGTGAAAACTGCCACCAGGAGAGTGACAGCATGCTTGCTTCGGCTGCTGCCTTCCTCTGTGGATGGAAGCCTTCACAGGCGGCTGTCCTCAAGCCCAGTCCCACCTGCTTCCCACACCTTGTCCAGAAGGGGGCTGTGGAGAGCGAGGACCTCACTTTGATTGTCAGCACCTATGTCAAAAGTCATGCCCAGCAGTGTGATCCTGTAACCAGGCACTAGGGACAGGGTTCCTGGGCTCACTGGCCAGCCTAGCCAAAATGGTGAACTCCAGGATCAAGGACAGACCTTGTCTCAAAAAACAAGATGGAGAGCAACTGAGAAAGACAGCTGACACCAACCTCCAGCCTAAATACAGACACAGCGCACACACACACACACAAACACACGCAACACACCCCTAGGTGAATCCCATACTGTAGGAATTCCACGGTGTCACTTCCCTCACACTGTAACCTGAGCAGGTTCGAATTCTCGCTTCACTTGATGGTCATGGATCTCGGCCCAGTACATGGCCCCAGGGAGGCCAAGTAGACAAGAGAGAATCCCCTGGTCTAAGAAGAGGGATGTGGCTGGATGAGGTCACCCTAGGAAGAGGAGCTGAGCCTTGTCCCAGAGGAGAGCACATGAGACACTCCTGTTTCTAACCACCGGTGGTTTTTTCATTTCATATGAACCTAATTACTTCCTCTCAAGAATGCAAAAAAGAGCCAGGCAGTGGTGCACGCATTTAATCCCAGCACTACAGAGGCAGAGGCAGGAGGATCTCTGTGCGTTTGAGGCCAGCCTGATCTACAAGAGCTAGTTCCAGGACAGGCTCCAAAGCTA
>LOJH01004492.1:20682-33623 GCA_001685095.1 Ellobius talpinus | reverse complement strand
CATATGCACACACATGCACACGCATATGCACACACACGCACACACACATCATTTGTTACACTCCTTCTTTGATTAAAATTATTTATAACAGTCACTGTTTCTGCATAAGTCTCCATTCTCCTACCTATTCCGCAATTGTGCTTTAGGCTATTTTCTATAATATATGCCCTGTGGTCATCTTTCCTTTTTCACTATGTGTCTTTATTCAGATGATAAGTTAAAAAGAATGCTTAAAAAGATAATTGTTTATCTTTCTCCAGAATATTGTCTAGATTTAAATTTAGCTCCTGCATTTTTTTACTCACATTGGTATTGCTGTAAAATCATTTTCATTAAACATATGGCAAAAGTTAAAAAACATAGTAAGTTCATCTTTTATTGCACCTCTAATTAGAGTATTTTTAAAATTCCATGCACTATATTTAATTACATCCACTCCTTCCCCAAAAATTTTCCCAGATCTACCCCTATCTCCCATTCACCCAACATCCAATCCCCATATGTTAAAATTTTTAATTAAAATAGAATTTTATCCCTTTCTACCCTCCCAATCCTTCCTCGGGTCCCTCTCAGCTGTCCTCCCTTAAACACTTCTCGTGTCTCCCCACACCTCTCAAGTTGATAGTCTCTTTTTCTTTGATGATTACTGATAAATGCATATGTATAAGCACAGATACATGTACATACAACTTTCTGAGTCCATTTCTGCTGCTGGTGTATATATGGACTTGAGGGTTGATGATTTTGCATTGTACAACCATCCATGGAGCCCGTTAAACAGAATCACACCACTAAAGAAATTGTTTCTGCTTTCGTTTCTGAGCTCTAAGACTAATTTAATGAACAGAATCCAAACACCTCAAAGTTAATAGAGATGTTGAAGTCTACTCTACTGGAAAGGAAAAACACCCACAAAGAATCCCAAAATGATGTTTTTTATTATTCAAGTAGTATAACCCTCTTAGAATATGGTCAATGCTCTTATTAATTATCATGTATCGTAGAATATCTCATATAAGCGTTTAAGTGGAGACGAGGCCAGGAGCAGAGCTGGGTGGCATAACTCCTGTGTCGCTTAGATGAGGCCTTTGACCCAATCACCAACCTTGGGGATAAAACGAGGATATGTAAAATAGGAATATGTTTTATAAACAGCACAAAACTTCTTATTCCATTTGCTTTTATCTTCTCTTCCTTCAGATACTCAAGTTACATTAGCTTTTATTTCTTTCCATAATTATACTTGTTTTAAAATGTGCTCATTTTAGCCTTACCCAGCCTTCTATCGCTTGATGAATTGGAAGGATGAAACATAAGATATTAACTTTATTTATGATGGTTTAAAATAATAAAACTTTTGAATGACATTTGAATGCAGATAAGTCACCTTTTCTAAAAATAGACTCAATTCTTTCTTATCTCTAAATTATCCAGTGAACATAGAACATTTAACCGCAGATGAGACCATATGGGAAGAACAGTTTTAAAAGGCAAAACAGCTAGCGTCCCACCCACATAGGTATCGGCAACATACCTATGCTGCTCGTATATAACCAATACACCCAGGCACACTCGAAATCAGTGTTAGTAACCAGCCCCTCTCTGTGAGAAAACCTGTGGTCTGGGACATGCAGAAACATCGGGGAGGTGCTTGTTCTCCTTGTGATCTGCCTCGGCAGAATGTAGAGCCATGTAGCATGCGCTAATCCATTCCTGTATCAAAGTACTCCAGGCGAGGTGCCATCTGCAAGAGGAAGTGATTGCCCCTCTGGATGCTGAGGTCTAAGAAGAGACCCTGACCAGTGGGTTTCTGGTGATTGTTCCCTTTGCAGCTTGCATACAGCTGGCTCTCCGCTATGCCCCACCCGGGTTCTCCTCTGCACACAATCAGGGAGACATGAGGACAGCAGTCCTGTGGGATGAAGAGCCTACTTGGTGGCTTTATTGAAGATTAATTACATCTTTAAGTAACTAACTATAGCCAACTCCCAAGTATAGCCACATGGGGGCGTGGGAGAGTTAAGGTTTCAGTCAGAGGATTTTTGGAACCATGTAGTTGAATGCATGGTACTCTTTGAATTTGAAGCAGAATTTAGCCCTCAAATTGGAACTTCTTTCTTTAACTTTCTTTTCATTAATTCTTTGTATCTTTCACATTATGCCTCCCCATCTCACCCATCTCCTCCCTCTCCCAATAAAAGAAAATAAAATTTAAGAGAAAAAAAGGAATGGAAAAATCACATCATGGAAGCTGCAGTGTGACACAGCGAGTCACGAAGTAAGCCCCATTATCTACACATTTTTACATGAAGGCGGACATTGCAAAGAATCATTGGTCTGGTGCGAGAACCCTGGTCTCTGCTACATCATCAACTCTGGGATCTCACTGGGACTCTTCCTGGACATCCCGTTGCTGCCCTGTGTCCTGGGTCCGCAGGACTGTGTCGTAGCCCCTCGCCCCAAAACCCACCTCTTCGGGCTCCAGCAGAACACAGATGGTGTGGCTCTTCGGGCAGGCCAACACATAACCCGGGATCTGGGCCTGGTTCTGTGCAGGGCTGGTTAGCCCACCACCTCTCCCATGTCTTAGCCACCAGGGTGAGCTCTCCAGCACTATCTTAGCTAGTTCACCCCTTGCAGAGATGATCAAGAGCTGGGGCCAGTTCTCTGGCTTTCACATCCTCCTGTTGGTTCTTCCACACCTACACCTTCAGGGTCAGCTCTACTGTGCTGCCCAGCAGGGCCAGTTCTCCCACTCTCACGACCTCGGGGCCAGTTCTTCCAGCTGCCCCAGATGTTGATGGGCAGGCAGGACGGGAGGCATCTCTGCCCTGCCCATGCAGCCACATAACAGATGTACCAGAGGGACAACTCTCCCATGCTCACAACATAGGGGCTGGCTCACCCACACTCCACCAACAAGGTTACTACTACTGTGTTGCCCAGGCGAGTTTCATTGTCCACTTTCTGGAGTATTGCAGCTGGTGAGGGGGAGGGTCAGCTCCCTTGCCCACTGCAGGTGGCAGGGGGGTGATGGGGTTCAAAATGTAACCTTAAGAGGGACAATATACTAAGCCACACATTTGACCATAACTTTTCTCTCTTTGTAGAGATTTTAAATTGAACTTCACTTTTTCTGTTCACTCTCACACAATTTTTCTACTTCTAGCGAGGACAACACAGTCTTCCAATTAGTCCAGTTGTCTCCACTCAGTCATAAGCAATCAAGTCATAAACAGAGGAATTTGGACCAGCACATCACAGGGAAAGAAGTATCTCTCAGGTTCATGCCATAGTCAAAGACAACGTTAGTTAGATTTCTTTACATGCAGGCCAAGAGAGGACATTCAGCAGCACAGATGAAGAAAACCGCACTTTCTCTCATGAGCCTGTCATCGGTGCCAGCACATTCAAATGCCGAAGCCCCCCTAACAATGACTGCCTCTAGTAATAGTCAAATCATTTATTTAACCTTTCCATTTAGAATTTTCAAATCAAATAATGGGTCTTTTCTCTTAAAAAAAAATGAGCCCTTCTTGTACTCTTATTCAAACATTCTGTCTATTGCCTAGAGTAATATTCTCATTTGTTTTCAGAATCAAGTAGAGAGTAATCTTGCCTTTATTTTATCAAATTAATACTGAGCTAAAAAATTTCTGGTATGTAATAGAGTAGGGGATCTCATCAGAATTAATGCATTTACACTAAAAGGGACCAGAAGCATTCACCACTAACTAGTGAAACCAGAAGAAATTGCCCCCAACAATGTCTTCCCGGGAAATAGTAAATTGAGCCCTGAGAACTAGATGCATCCTTCAGTACTTCTTGCTAAAAGTCCAGGCCAACTAAGACAGACAGAAAGAGACTTTCGAGATTAATCTTACCAGTACTTAAACGTTTTATATGCATTTGGTGAGACAGGCAGACTGTGCCCTCTGGTTCACTGGTGCTGTCAAGTACACAGTTAGGTATATAGAGGTGCAAACAATTAGCCTTTAATGGTGGAAAACTGGGCAGATGTCATTTCTTCACTCTTTTCACCTGGTTAGACTTAAACGGCTTCTAAATTCCCTCTTCTGTGAACATCTAAATGACACTATTGAAAATGTAACTTAAAGGTTAAGGGGCTTTATTCGTTTGTACTGATAAATTACAAATCTTAAAATTTCAATGAAGACAGGTTTATGTCCAGAAAATTTTTTTAATTCTTCATGTAATTAGCATAATTTAGACAATTGTCAATTGAAAGATCCTTAGGATCTTTTATTTGAAACTCTGTGATTGATTAGAAACAAATTGGAATTTTCACAACTGCATTAAGATTAATACTGTTGTAGAGTAGTGCGCTCATGAGCAGAAGATTCATATAATGTGATAGTTTGTTCTCATAGGTGCCTAATATCCAGCAATTAAGCCACAGAAATAAGTGTTATTTCCCACCTGCTTAAGAGTCCTTTATAGATCAGATTTGGGTTGCTAAATGAAAACAACACTACGCTTCATTTGTTAATACTAAATTCTAAATTCAAAAGAATTCTTCAGGGAATCAAGGAAAGCTCTACAGTGTAATGTTGAAAAAAGATTTTAAAATTCTCAATCATAATTTTTAATAAACCATTGAAATATGATTATTACTGCTTTAACTTTTCATCTGTACTATATGTGCTACCACGCCAATATATACACTAGTTTGACATATTGCAAGTGGTGTATTACTTGTGAATGGGTTTTGTCAAACTTAAAAAAATGCACTGGACAAAGTAGCACAGACACACATGACATTCAGACTACTCAGTGTTGAAGTGGTAGTTGGTGAAGCACTTATGAGGACATGAGTTCAATATCCAGAGTCCTCATAATAAACCAAGTATGGTACTTACTGTGCGAGAGAGGCAGAGACAGGCGAATCACTTGGACTCACAGGCCAACTAACTAGCCATTTTGCCAAGTTCCAGGCCGATGAGAGGCTTGCCTCATAACAAAAGCAAAATCAAGAAAACAAAGAAAGTGAATATCTTCCAAAAATGATATCTTACTTGAGATTGCTCTCTGGCCTCCACTCAAACTGGTGCACACACACACACACACACACACACACAAAGACTTGCAATATGAAGACAGACTGAACTCATCTCCGTTGAAATGAAGAGCTCGGGGCAGATATCATAGGGGACTTGGGTTTACTGACTGGCCTAACATAAGAAGAAAGGAAACTTCTCATATGATAACAGGAAACAGTTCTGTAAATAACTAGGTCATGAGACAAAAGCTCATCCTCCCCACAGAGGCTAGAAAAAGTCGCATTTTCTTGATAATTATATTTCAAAGGGAAGGCAAATAGGTCCTTGAGAAGGAACTTCTTGGGTCATAAAGCTGTCAAGAGGCTTTTAAACAGAGTTACGTGCATTTCAAAGGAGTCAGGGAAATAATTTGTAATTACCCATTTTCTAAGGCAGATACAGCAAGAAACTAGAGGTCAGGCCCTATAATCAGGAAGCATCCTGCCTATGGTAGGATAATAGTTAGGATGCTAGGTAGCAGAGGGAAGGGATATGTTCAGATTCCTGGTCGGGCATCTTCACCTTCACAGTTCTTCAGCTATCCTGGTCTCTACCATTCGAAACACAGATGCCCAGATGTGTGCGGTGTGAACTTGCATGTGCATCCTTTCAGCATCTGAAACTTGGAGTTGAGCACATTTATATTTTCTTAGCATTTAAATTTCACAAGAGCATTTCCCAGTTCATAAAAGGTCCATTTGGAACAAGACCTTATAGTTTCTTAAGTCGAAACCTATGAATTACTGCTAAAGCCTGTATTTGAACCCAGCATACACAACTGTAACAACCTGGAGCTGGTATGTAAAAATACTATGGGATAAATGATTTAAGCATCAAATATTAAATATCTCAGTTTTGGGGGAAAGTCAAAGTTAAGGTTTCACTCTGAGGCCCTTGTCCTGATTTGTAGCGAGTCACAGTCTTGCTGAGTGCTCACAATGAACTTCAGTATCTATACTTAGTAAAAAGGGAGACAGGAGGGGAGGGGAAGGAGATAATGCATTTTCTTCTTTTATGGGGTTCAGACCAAATGGCTACGAATAAAATCATGCTATTATCATCTCATCCAATGATCTCATAAATACATTCCCATATTCCCTCTGAATACAATAAGATTGAAGGATAAGGGATTGTTGTATTAACCCTGTAGGGGTTAGAGAGGGTTGTTTTTTGTTTTGTTTTGTTTTTGACTGAAGTCTGTAGTTACTGCCTTCCTATCTCAGTTCACTGAGGTTGCTATCCTGAAATATTATAAATTGGGTAGATTACAGATAATAGAAATTTATTTCTTAGGATTTGAAGCTGAAAACTCTATCATCAAGAAGTCAACAGGTGAGTATCCATTGCTTCCTGGTTCATAAGTAGACATCATCTCACCATGTGGACATGGTCAAGGGAAGAACTCTGGGCCTCATCAACTGCATGAAGTAGCGCTAGTTTCATTCATGAGAATGGCACCTTCCCAACCAAATCATCTTCCAAAGGACCTACCTTCTTCCCAATGCCATCTCTGCTGGGATTGGGTTTCCACATCTCAATGTGAGATAGGAGCAATATTTAGATTGTCACATTTACTAGTGTTCTGCAGCCCCTGTGAGGATATATTTTGAATTTCCATTGTACTTGAACTCAACACACAGCCATGATTATAAGCGTTTTAGGTTCATGGTTCATGTAGGACAGTTGACACATCCGAGATTGTTCTCACTTGTTTCACAGAAGCATTATCAGAAGAATTTAATCAGCAACTTGTAGACATACAGAGTAGGAAAAAGAAAAGCTCCAGGTACTTTCAAAGGCTCATAGCTTTGCATCATCTCCTCTTATTTTATGTTGCTTTGTGGCTTGGTCTTCACTTGCCACGACTGTCCTGGCATGTATAAAATACAGGACTTAAGAGTCAGATGAGCCTTGTACCAAAAATTATTTTAGAATATAAGTATATTGTCTTAAAAATGCCTTGTCATGTAGCTAAAAAAATATTTTTTAAAAAAAATGCATAGAATTCTATGTATTTCTGGTATTGGATTGTAAATACTATAGCAGTAACTTATAGAACTGAAAAAGCAGTATTTTAAAGATTTTCTGTGGATAAAGTCTCCTGAACAACTAAACATTCCATTTATTTTTCTATTCTTTTTTGTTATTTGTTTGTTTGTTTGTTTTGTTTTTGACAGAGTTTCTCTGTGTAACAGCTCTGGTTGTCCTGGAACTCCTTTCGTAGACCGTGCTATGCTAACCTCAAACTCATAATCTGCCTTCCTCTGCCTCTTAAGTGCGTGTACCACCTTCTTTATGGTCAAGGTCATTAATAAGAAGTGGGAGTAAAGGAGTATTGTGTTTATCAATAAATGCTGTATTCTTCTGCAGCACCTTCCTCACTTTTGCATTTAGCAGAGATGTCAATAGTTGCTTCTCCTCAGACACTTACGAAAAGCACTGAGGTGATAAACAGAAAGATCTTGAAGGCAGGGTTTCTGCCCATCAAGAAAAAAATGTTACTAGAACAATGTAATTGGAAGGAAAGGTTTTGTTGTTGTTGTTGTCGTTGTTGTTGTTATTGGTTTACATTATTTGTTTAGGTACTGAGTTAGGTATGTGTGTGTATGTGTGTGTGTGTGTGTACATGTGCTCACATGGAGCTGAGCTAGGGCACGTGTAGATCAGAGGACAGCTTGGGAGAGTTTGTTCTTTCCTTCTACCATATGGGTATTGGGGATTGAACTGAAATGATAAGGCTTGGCAGCAAGCACTTCTACCTTCAGACGCAGGAAGAACAGTGGCTTTAAACATAGGGGTGAGATCCTGATCCATGGGCATGAGAAGAAAGCCTAGCAAGTAAATATAATTTGATCAAAGGTGTTAGGAAAGATGTCCATCTATCCTGGAAAGCAATAGTAGACTGTGCAAGACTCTGTAGAAGATGGGTGTAGAAGTCAGTGTCATTCCCAGGGCAGAGAGTGAGGAGCTAAGCACCAGAAGATGACTTATAACTTAAGGTGATAACTTTGGATGCTGTGCGTAAAATGAATTTTAGTGAGACAAGAATAAGAGACGGGATGCCATGGTAAGTGGGTAGAGCATAAATATGAAGTCAACTAATTTATGTGCATTGTTTTCAAGCTATATTTCTTGTTTCTCATTCTCCATCATCTGGGTGATATATTTCCAGGACCATAATCTAAAAAAGAAATCAAAGAGTCCTCTTCCCTAAACTAAATTTTAACACATTTAAAATGTGATAGCATGATTTATGCTTTGCTAAACTTCCCAGATCTGGTTTTGCTTGCAAGCTGTAGTATGTGATTTTCACAATTTTCAGGGAAGGCGTCTGCCTTTCAATCCTGTCAGCAATTCGGGCCTTGTTTAAGGGGTCTCCAGAAACTCTGGAAGACAGAATGTGCTTTATGTTTTGTAACTGATGAAATTTCTCCCCTAAATAAATCTCCCATTGCCAGATCTGCTGACATGAATTATAAAACACAACCACAGAAAGGAAATGGCCATTCTGGGCCACATAGAGGAAAGAGATATTCGTTTGTTATGAACCACAGCACAACTTCATGATGAACTGGGCTCTTCAGACTCCTCCAGCAAACTTCATGACTTTGAAACTGCAGGGCATTTCAGGGACAAGTTTGCTAGAGGAAAAAAAAAGTATTTGGAACATAAAAGTTCTGGTGTCTCTGATAGCATGAGCGTCCAAAAGTGAAGGAAAGTTGAAGCTCAAACCTGGTGGATGTTTCCTATTGGAATTTGAATATGGACCTGAGACACTGGGGAGGCAAGATTGCTGCAGATGAGTGGAAATTAGTCATTTCTGCTTCTTAGCTGATAGATTTTTCTAAGGGAGTATTTTCTGCTCTAGGTATGCTATGACTGCAGCTCTTCAGCAGGGATACTGAAAACAAAGAGAACAGTATCCACTGCTGAACACTGACATGAATCTAGTAGTATTTTTCTGAAAATACAGGGTAAGCCATTCCCAGTTGTGTCAGGCCTAAGGATAAGCCACACAGACCCACCTTCGTCCTTGGAATGTTTGCAAATTCAGTGCTGGAGGCGGAGTTTTCGCAGTGTAGGCTGTGGTGCACACTTGTGCTCTCTTCCAGGCTTTGCTCCTTAGTCTCCAGTGACCTTTATCGAGCATAGCTTGCCTTCTCATCCACATGTGGGGAACGGCAGTTTGCAAAGCCACCGTAGCAAGCCCAGCACATGTGATGTGCAGTTTCCTGACAGCTGCAGATGTCTGGGATGCTGATGTTATTATTTTTGGTAGAATATTTAAAAATATAGAAACCCCAAAGCCAGTTGAAACTCCCCTTGTCCTTGGACTTGTCCTATTTTCCTTCCACAGACTCTGTTCTCATAAGTTCTTCCCCATCCCAACATCATTTTTTGCTCCACTTTCTGCAGATCCCAGCTGCCCTTGGTAGAGCAGCCTCTTTTCATTGAGCATCTAATTCTCCATCTACTGAAGTATAAATCCTACTCCGTTTCACCATCCTGGGCTGCCTACTGCCACATTTCTGTAGTCCTTTTACTGTTAAAAAAATCTCATCTCTGCCCCCATTCATGTTTGCTTTAGTTGCCTGAACCTTCTTTCTATATCAGCCCCTGAGACTGGCTGTGAAAATCCATACGGTAGGATATGGCTTGTTCTTGACTTCCATAGAACAAACAAAAACTGGTCGGTTGGTTCAGTCCGTGCAGAAAGAAAAGTTCCAATCCACTTGTCCATCAACTCTAAACCTATTCTGTGTTTGTGTGCCTTCTCAGCTGTTGTGGGTCTCTTCACTGTGTCTGGAGCAACACCAGGAAACATTTAAGCCAATCAGATATTATTCAGAGTAAATATCTTAAATTACGAATTAATCAGTTGTTTTTAAACACCCCATTTTTATTTCTATAACTTTTAGAAAATTAAAAATATATACTTTAGACACTAAACTAATTGCAGAGCAGGAGTTGAACCTGCTTCTCTACACTTACCTCGTTATTTAACCATAGCTATTATTGACAAGTGTCTAAGCCCTCTCTTTTAGAAACTTCAGCATAGTTCTATAGGACAGCATGGACATCACAAATTTTCTCATCATACAGTAAAATGTTAAGAAATATACTAAGGAAAGCTGAACTTTAGACCAAGGGAAATTCTTTCACCTTAATTTTAGTGTTAAGATTCTTCAAGATCTAAGATATTTTAGATAAAGAATTCAACACAAAATCTCTCTTTCTTGCTCAGTTGTGCTGTAAATGAGTAGCCAAAGTATATGTTTGTGAAATTTTTTCTCAAATTTACAAATGAAATACAAAATTGTGCAAATTGTTCATGTTTAAAAAATGAATCAACCTACGTAGATATTCCTCGACAGAAGGTATACAAATAGCAGTGGGTGCAGGAAAAAAAATGACCAACAACACTAATCACTAGGGAAGTGCACACCAGAAGCATGGTCACATATCGCCTCACTTTAGTGAGATGGCAATGATCAGAAGGACAAGACAGTAAATGCTGGTGAGGATGGGGTGATAAAAGAAACATTGTACATTATTGAAAGGAATGTAGATTAGCACTGTACTATAAAAAACAATGTAGAGGTCCTATGAGAAATTAAAACAGGATGGTACTGTGACCCAGCAATCTTCTTGGGTTTATACCAAAGGGGGAATGAAATCTATATGTTTCACAGGCTTCTGAACGTCCATGTTCACTCCCAACTACAACAAGCCTTGTGTTTTGTGTGATGGTTTCTGATCTCACCTGCTGTAGAGCACAGCACGCATTATTTAAACCTCTTTGGCATGCATATGCGTGACTGTTCAGACAAACTCGGAACTACTGTAAATTACCATGCACAGCATGTTCTTATTTTTCTGATGGCCCAATGATGAGCTTTGGAGATACACAGTCCTTTAGGAGACAAGGAAATGATGACTAAAGATTTGATGTCAGTAAGAATAACAGCAGCCGTGCAGTGCTACACACCTTTAATCCCAGCACTTGGGAGGCATAGGCAGGTGGATCTCTGTGAGTTCAAAGCCAACCTGGTCTAAAAGAGCTAGTTCCAGAACAGGCTCCAAAGCTACAGAGATATGAAATCACCAATATAAAGACTTGGTGTAAATGTTTAGTGGAAATCTTAATGGAATCTTTAATGTTTCTGGATAGCAACAATGTACTGGTTAAGTAAAGATTATACAATAGAGTTTTTAAAAGTCAATCTTGAGGATCTGTTTTGTGTAATGAAGTTGCTGACCTAATCCACTCACCATGATTTTGTTCTTAAACATTGCAATCTTCTTGTTTAAACCTCCTGAGAGACCACCTTTACAAACTAAGCTGGTCCTGTAGTAAATGATGCTATAGCACCCTTCTACTGAATTACTTTAGCGGGTAGTGTATTAGCTTTGCCTTTTCTTCCTCATTATCCTGTGAGGTGCTGGTCAAACATCCATGAAGATAGAGTTAATACTTCATTCAAAGTAAGTGGAAACCTGGACCACAGCAACATTGCAAAATGATGACTACTCTAGTCAACCAGCTTGAAAATATCTATAAGAGAAATTGTGATGAGTTTTTCTAGAAAAAATAAAAATGACACCAAGTGTTTTAATTACCATGGTTCATTTTTAGTTGGGCTTTATGACAATCTCATTTATGATTCTTTACAACTTACAGCACATAGTTTGAAACAGTACTGAAAAAGACAATAGCTGGAGGTAAAAGATTTTCAAATAAAATCATTCTTAATCAAAAGCTCATATAGGACAAAGTGACAGTCAGATTGGCAAAACCAGGCAAAGTGCTTTCCAGAAATGACAATCAAACTCCTTTGTGATTTATGGTCTATCTTATGGGTTAAAATACATTTTTGAGTCTGACGTGCATATGACTATATATACATACATGCATACATAAGTATATATGTGTATATATACAACCACAATACACACACACGTATAAAGGGAGTATAACACCTGCTGCAAATCACTTCTCAATGCAGCCTTGCTTCTCCCTCAGTATCAGTAGAGAAGGAAGGACACATTTTCAGGTACCAGATTTGATAAAAAGAAAATACCACTTGCCAAGGTAGGGGTGTGGAAATTTAGAAATATTAGTAAAATATAAAGACAAGTTTAAAATAATAAAACAGAAACCATAGAATACTATTGGGAGGGAGTTCCAGTGAATGCTAGAGTCCCCACATTTAATTTTTCATACACTTTTATACCCAAAGCCACAAGGGGAAGAAGACAAAAGACTGCTTTAACATGATACAAAGGGCGACTAGAACAGTTACTTGCTTCAATACTTTGAGATATCAAGTCATTAACATTCTGTAGTTTAGGCAGTGAAACCACCCTAGACCAAGTATTCTGAAGGCAGCCACTCCCAAGGTCAAACCTCCTATTTCAAAAGAAGAAGAAATATGCTTGAATTTCCTGACCATTGGTGAGGGTGGAGTGAATATAGCTGTATGGGCCATCTTAATGTCAAAAGAACCAAGTAACCGCATCCAGATTCAGAATGTATAGCCCTGATTGTTATTAACAATTGAGAAACTTCAAACTCTCTGACCCTCAGACAAGGTAGAAATAGGCTCACATTTTTGGGTCTCCAAAATTACTTCCTTTTTATTAATTTTAATAAAGCCTGTGCTTCTGCAACAGGACAAAAGATTGTGTCTGTTTTAGGTAAACACTTAGCCATTTCCCGGACTTACCCATCTTCAGTACATGTATTCCAATCATACATGCCCATGTCTTAGGCACTTTGGATATAAAAGCATCATGGGCTGGAGACATGGCTCAGAGGTTAAGGATGCTGACTGTTCTTTCAGGGGTCCTGAGTTCAATTCCCAGCAACCACATGGTGGC
>LOJH01004492.1:0-11440 GCA_001685095.1 Ellobius talpinus | reverse complement strand
AACTTGCCTCATCTATAAAAGCAGAGCTATTTTTTAAAGGTTAATGAAACATATCCCAGAGTATATTGATAGCAATAAATCAGTGGTTCTGGCCTAGGAGATATTGTTTCCAGCAACCATCTGGCAATGCCTAGAGACATTTTTGGTTGTTAAACTTTGAATCATGTGTGTTCTGGAAGTTCACGAACAGGGTCAAGTGTGTTATTAAAGACCCTGAAGCTCAGGAGACAGCCCCACAGCAAAGAATTACCTAACCCTAAATGCTAGTTATGCCAGGTTGAGCAATCTTAGATTCCATGAAATGACATACGCAAAATCCTTAGAATAGTTTAGAAAACACAGTAAGTATCCTGTACACAAGGCAGGATCATGATCTAAGAGCTAGATGCCTTGGTAACTAATCTTCCAGTGGTATTTTGGTATTACTAAACTTGATAAAGGACTTATACCTATTTATTTTCTCTGAATATCACCCCAAGTAACTCAACACTGTATACTGTAATACCATAGTCTGATTTAGACTTAGTTTCGTTCTTATCCAACCACAATCTTTTAGCTTACACATGGGTTGTTACTGTGTCCAGTACTATCATTTGAATACCTGGTTTCTGTGATGCTTAATCATCTTCCTGAAGACTTATCCACACTGCTCTATTTTTTGAAAATTAGTTTTAGAAGTAACTCTTTTCTACTTAGAACCCTTCCTGATTTTCCTATCATCATAACCATTATTCAAGTCTACCATTCTTCAAAATTAATATACAAAAATGTCTCAATATTTCCTTAGTCTTTCCTTCTTGTAAGCGTCAGGAAATATTTGACATATATTCCTTACCTACATTTAGAAAGCTGCCCAGGAGCTCCTCAGTTATTCATTTCACTTCTCTTTTGCTGTTGCCACTTATTACTAGAAGAAGCTTTGAAAACCACTCAGTCCATAATTCAAAATGTGAGCCCTTCGGATTCTGAGAAATAGAAGTAGCAATATGCATTTCAATACCTGATAAATATAGCTGCTTTTACACATGAAGTCTTTAACATGTGTATTGGTTGAAGTGTTCAATATAATTGTAAATAAGGAAAATGCTTGTTCTGTGGATTTTTATCAATGTAGTATATGGTGCTAAGGCACAGTGCAGCAAGATTCTTTAGAAGCCTTTTTATTAAAACAGACTTCTATAACTATGGATGCCAGACCAACTATTCAAAGACTAAAATTAAATTAATTCTATAGGGAACATTTAACTTGAGAACTTCAAAAGTCAATAAAACCATTTATGTAGAATTTTGAACGAACACATTTTGATGAGAACTGTATCCAGGCAATTCTTCATAATCATATCAAAACCAAAATCAAAAGCCAAAACTATGGCCATTAGGAGTATGTGCAAGTGTCCTCCCTAAAGATTCGATGTTGAAATACTTTTTAAAATAACACAACAGGAAAGAAATCAAATAAAGCCATGCTTTGTACACATGAAGTGATGAGATCACAATCTGAGAGACTTGTGGACGGGACTTTGCAATGGAGGTCATGTTGATGGGCAAATACGGAGCTTCTGTTCCATGCAGGTGTGTTTTCTTCGATGTCCTTTCCCATAGATGCTTATACCACAGTGGGAAAAAGCAAAGTCACAAGCACCATAGGTCCCCACAGGAGTAGTCAGGAACTGGACCCACTCCAGCCCAGGGGTAACTGCAATTATCAAGTAGGCTACTTTGAAGACTGATGGAAATTATATGCATTTCTTTGTGTACTAAATACTTTTCTATTTTAATATATAACTTTCATCTACATAAAATTAGAGGAAAGAAAAGATAAAAAACATTAGTAGGTACTTAATAGTCATCCACCTCAGAGTTCCTAAGATTCTTCACCTGATTTTCTGTTTTATAATATTTCTCTAGAAAACACAATTCCTTGTGCTTAAAAGAGGGACGTGTCACTGGGTATAGTGGCACATGGTTTTAAAACCAGCCCTTGGGAGACAGCAACAGTCAGATTTCTATTAGTTTGAGACCAGTCCAGGCTACATGTGAGTTCCAGGACAGCCAGAGCTATATAGTGCACCCAGTTTTGAAATGACCCCCCAAAACAGGGGAATTGTAAGAATGATGTCTTTGGATTTACATGTCTTCCAATTTAGGTGGAATCTCTGTGGAGCTCCCCATGCTATCTAGATATAGATGTGTGCCAGACGAGTTTGCAAGCAATGAAGAACTATGTGTATATATATAAACACAAGAAGCCTACTGGGCTCTGTTGTTCACAGGTAAATAAAAACAAGAATACTCATGTATATGAAGCTAGCGCATCTTGCATTTATCCCAATTTCTTTCCTCAACTCCATATACACTCCTTCGGGAGTCCATGTGACCCTTGCTTATTACTCATTGAGCATGTTTATTTATGTGTATCTGTCAATCTGAATTAATTGGTCATTAAAACCGTTCCTGTGCAATTTTTAGCAAGACTCCAGATCTTCCAAAAAAGGAAAACATTGAAAAGATTGAATTAGGTTTGGCATCTTTGCACAAGGATATGTTTGAAGTTTTGTGTTTGAGAAATGCCTTAGAGTTTCTTCCTAGAGTGACTTCATCCATGTGCCCCTCAAGAAATACACACAGACTGTGCTATTGAGAACATGCTTTGCTCTGGTCTGGTCCTTGGGGATAATAATTGCCTTGAGGAGCTAGCTGGTAACCAAACACAGCTTGCAGCAGGACCAGAGATAAACTAGATTTTAGAATCTCAGGCTTGTGCCTTGATCTTCTTTCCGAGACATACCCAATCAGATGCTGTTGGGAAGGTCTTGCTTGACATTCTCGGCAGTCTGCTCAGAGGAAGGGAAGTTTTAATAGAGAAGTTTGCTATGTTTCATGGTTCACAAAGACTAGTGGAGATTCTTCATTTTAGGTGTGTTTATTTTCCTCAGATCTGACTAGACAAAAAAAAAAGAATATATAACTGAAGCATCAGGTACCAAGGTAGCCTGCTGAATTCAGCTGAAGTAAAGGAGAACATTCAAAAGGCATCACAGGTTTGTGGTCTGGAAATGGGACAGAAATTATCTCGGCCACACGAATTAACCTCAGTAAGTACAGAGTACTGAAATTTAAAGGTATTTGCTCCCCATCTCCTATGAGTTTATGGCACATAGATCACATCTACTATACTTTTGTGATCTTAGTGGGGGTTTCCCTGTATAATTGTTTTGTTTGATATAAACATTGATTTTGTAAATTAAAAGCCTAGACCTAAATTATGCAGTATAGTTTTATTCTGCGCTGTTTCTAGAATGTTTTATTCATATAAAGAGGACATAAAATTATATTTATCCCATTACAAACTAAAATAGCAGTTCACAAGCCCAGAGGAGGCTTCAGAACTCCTGAAATCCTAAAAAGAATAGTGATTTAAAGAACAAAAATTTCAGTCATGCTTCTACATTGATTATAGTAGTTATGCAAATGTAATTATAATTCTCTGTACAGAAAAACATATTTAAACAGAAAACACTGCAATGATCCTATTCAGAAGCTGTTCTGGTGAAATACTTCTACTATAAGGAAGAATTTAATATATTTTAATAATTGTCAGGCGACCATTAAGATTGTATTACTGTGCAGTGTAATCGCCTTGAATTGGATATCTCTCTCTCTCTTTGTATGAGTTTAATTACCAAAAGTAATGACAAGCCTTAGTAAATATGCTAATTGGGCACAACAACAATTTCTCCTGCAGAGGCATAAAACTCTGGACAGGATTCTTTGCCTTCCCAAAGGGAAAAGGGTGTGCATGGATTGCGTAGGAAGGTGCAAAGGACTGCCTGCCTTGGCTGGGAGAGTCATTAAATTCAACGTGTGGTGCCTCCCTCCGGCAAATCCATTTCCAGCAAGTTAGTTTTTGTTCTTTGAGGCTCAGCACTAGTGTCTCTCTAGCCCTCAATAAAGGAAATGAAGAATTCTGTATTTAATGTTCACTGAGTAAGATCCTTGAAACGCTTGTCAATCTTGGATCTTTATGACCACAAGATGGTGGCAGAAAGGATCCTTAGGAATTGTGGTTACTCTCTGGTCAAGATACAAATTATATATTCTGGCTGTTGTCTCTCATGCTGTTCACAAATGTAAAACCTGTAGCAACTATGAGAGACCCCCAGCTAAACTCTCAGTTGTTCATTAAACATTTGGGGGAAAATAATAGTTGATAACTGTAGAATATTGATTGAGATCATCATGGGCTTTCTGACTCATAGTGATTGGCTTACTAGGGATACTTTGTGTCATTAATATTTTATAAATAAATGCATCAGTTCCCTTGAAGACATCATAATGAAAGTTGGCAACAAAAAACAGCAAATATACATGCTTACATCTTAATGATATTATGGCTCTTGTTATATGGAGTAATCTTGTTGCTTCAGGACCAGAAGTATAAAGGATAATAGCCTTTACTCTTTCTTACATATATGGAACATTGAATGTTTGATCTTTGTTTGAATTGAATTATGACACTTATTTCAGATTCCATAATACAAGTTATTACATATCAGTTAACCAGATTTACTAAGTGTCTGTCTGCTGTGGTGTTCAGTGTCTCATTCTGAACTCTTGTAGGGAGGAAAGAACTAAAAGAAGCAGGTCTTTCTTTGCTCCCTAAAAGGGTTTCCAGGTCAGTATGTTTTATCTGTTCTTGATGCCCATGCTTTCTGCATAATTTCATCATGACCTCTCTACATCTAAAAGAAACTTAAGCACCCTAAGGAACATGGAAAAGAAACAAACTCAATTCATTTAATTCTCACATGCTCTCTCCATCACTTAAATTATGTTCTTTCCACCATATTTATGGTGTGGCAAAGGACACTTGCTCAATGTCTGTGTTATCCTAAATACAACTTCCTTAGAAAACTTGTACTTAGTCTGATATGTTGTCACATGGCTTTAATGTGAGCACTACTGAGGCAGAGGCAGTGAATTTGTATGAGTTTGAGACCAGTTACCATGATGTAATGAGATCCTGTCCCAAAAGAAAGAAAAAGAAGAGACCTGGTGACTGTGCTGACTGATTCTGCTTAAAACCTTGACTCTCCTTTTCCAAGAGTTTCTAAAGACTTGGAGAAATATAATCGATGAAGTGAGTTTCTTAATTTGTGAAAACCTTGCCTAGTCTGTTGATAAGAGTTATACAGATTTACAGAGTATAACCTTTTTCTTCAGCTCTTTGCTAAACAAAAGATAAAGTGAGATCATTTATCATTTTAGAGAGCTTTTAGTGAAGAAAATGGTTTACTATATGAATATTGACTAAGTAGATTAGTATTCTTTTAACAAAACCAATGCTTCACGAGCAAAAAGTCTCAAGTTACATACCCAAAGTATTAATTACAGGAAAACATGTTTTCTTTGTTTCTGAAAAGATGGGCATATCAACAGGCAGATGTGTTTAACTTAAATCAGCTCAGGAAAGAACAGAGGCTCCACACAATGATTCAAGGAACTACTGACATGTGGTGGGCGCAGAGGAAGGATGTGTCACTCAAATGTGTAAGGACAGTAGGCAGAGGATGGAGAGCCTGGTGAGGGGGTTGGGCTTGTTCTGCGGCACTAGCCATTTATAAGTTGTGAAGTGAAATTAGAGTTACACTTTGGCTGAATGACTTCATCATCTGGTTGCAGAATAGTCTAAGGGAGAGACAAAAGCAGAGTAATAGCTAAGAAGTATTTACAGCAGTTCAAGAAGGAGGTAATGGAAATTGGAAGGAGAATAAGACCAGTGAAGAGATGGTGAGAGCAAAGACATCATTGGTAAAGTCTGTGTTTGGTTCCTGTTGGTAGAAGAGGAGGAGCAGGACACAGTAAGAGGGTGTCATAAAGGAGTGAGGTGAGTGGAAAAGACCCTAAACAAGGATTCATTCATTTTGTGTAAATGCAATCCTAGTCACTGATAAGGCCAGAGACAATTAAGGTGTAATTCCCATAGCTTTATATATGTATTTAATATTTAATTTCAACAAACAGATACTGGGAATATTTTCAAGAAGTTCTCCACCATACAAAGTGAATTCCAATAAAGCTAACAGATCAAAGAAATACTATCTGGGTGGACAGAAAATTCTTGTGATGTGGAGATGTAGCAGAAAATTATGATGGGTGGAGGATTCAGTTTGAACAAAAGTCTGTGGTTCTAGATATGCAAATGTGTATGTGAGCACCTGGAGACACCAGAAATCAGTGTCACTTGTTTTTCTCATCCATTCTGCATTTTATTTTTCTGAGAAAGGGTCTCTCATTACGACGGGAGCTCATCAATTCAGCTAGAAGGGCTAGAACCATTGAGCTCAAGGATTGTCCTGTCGTCATGTTTCTAGCCATGGAGTTACAGGAACACATCACTACACTCAGCTTTTTATATGGGTGCTGAACATCCAAGCTTAGGTCCTCGTGTCTGTACAGCAGGCTCTCCACCAACTGAGTCACCTCACTGGGACCCACAAACTGTTCTTTAGTAACCATAGAGTCTTACACTAACAGCAATTAGAACACAGGGAAATAAATAATTTTAGGCAAATGTTCAGAGAGTTTTAATGGGGACTGGATTTGAATTTGCTAAGTGATTAAAAATTCTGGAAAAGTATACTTCTGGGGTTCTTTTCTCTGCTTATTTCTTAGCAGTAATATGAAGTGATTCTCTCTAAGGTTGAAGTAACTGGGTATGGCAGTGAATGAATACCGGTAATCCCAGCACTAAAGAACATGTCACGGCAGGAGTATCCAGACCTGCTTGAGCTATATAGAGAGGCTCTACGTAGAAAGAACGAAAGAAAGAGGTGGGGGCGGAATATTGGTGTAGAATGAATGGCACATTCAGTAGTGTGAAGTCTGAGGGCTGTGCACCCCAGTAAGGAGACTTCTCACAACTGTGTAGACAGACAATGGTCCTAATGGCTTGTGGAAAAGTGGTGAGTATAAAAAATAAAATGATTGAAAACCATGTGAGAGGCAAAGCACTTGCCATTCTCTCATGCATTAGGAAAGCTGTCATCACTTTCTGAAAGTATATTTCTCCTATGATAATCTCTTTTTTTATGATGTGTTAATGTCCTTGTTCTGCATAACATCAAGTTTTGTACAGTTCCAGTGCCCTTCTGTAGGACAGTAGATTGCCCAATGTGGACTAAACTGTAATGTTTTCATGATTTGACACTCAAACAATCATGTTACTAAGCCATAATCCATGGTCTTTGAAAAAGGTTTCATGATTTCAGTGATGAAATGAGCAATAGCCTTTAGCCCCCTCTTCTCTCTTGAAGAGTTGTAAATTATTGTACTTTGTACTTAAGCTAGATGCATGTCATGGAGGATGAATATGACCAGTCACAGTAGTTGATAGATACAGATGATAGAAATTCAGTATTTACCATACTCTGACTAGACTATACTTTATTGTTTCAAATTTTATATTTTCTTTTTTTAAACAAATAATGTGTGGTACTCCCACCAGACTTCAGATTATTGGTTTGAGAGGCAAAGGAAGGAAGAAAAGTATGGTAAAGAAGATAAGGCTTTGAAGAAGCCAATGGATGTCAGACAGAGAAACCCAAATGAACAGAGTGAGATTTATTGTTCGAGCCCCCACTGCATCAGCCATGAAGTCTTATGTGCCAGGAACCCCAATAGTCTCAAGGAAACCAGAGCAGCTTCTTCCAATGTGAACCGTGGACCAGTTGGATAAACCACTCACACATGGACACCACATTGTCTAGATAACTAACTCTTACATGTGTGTGTGTTTATGTGTCCAGAGAGATTAGTAAATTCATCGCATAATCTCAAAAGTTTAAAAAGCTTGAGAAAGATAACAACTAGTTCACCATAAATGAAAAAGTCCTCACCTCCATGAGAATTTCCAAAGTATCTGTCTGAGTTTGTCACTGTCCTGTTTGAAGGGTTGACGTTGACCACGTTCCTTAAAATAAGCGCTATGAGATATGTGGATGACCCCGCCTGTCTCCATTTCCTATGTCTTATCCCTAGGATACACTACCACTGTCAACTTTTTGTACTAGCAATACTGTGTGGCTAAGTCACATACCTTTTCAGACCTGTGGCTTTGTCCTCATACCTCAAAACAATGATAAACACTGCATTTATGTTTTAGACTTTTATCTCTCCAACTAGACTTTATTGTCAAGAACCATTTCTAAGTGAAAAGGATTGTCTTTTGAGTAAGAAAAAACAAATTATTACACCTTCCAGATTCTGTCTGTAATACCTTTAAAAGTTCTTCTCCAAAATGTCTTATTATAAAATGGATCTTTTATCTTACTTGTAGCTCTCATGGAATACTGAAAATATCTGTTTGAGTGTAATGCAGAAACATCACTTTTCTGTGGTTTAGGAATTCTATAACATGGATGTAAAAAGTAATACATAACTTTAAAATTCACAAGAGACTTCACAAGAAACTTGAGTTAAATAAGAAAAAAAAGACCCACTGGAGGGTTCCTGGGCCCTTTTGTATTGAATATTCTGCAGTGTTTTGAGTTTCTACTTTGCAGCTCTAAGAGACTTGCCAACAGATTTTATCAACTTTCAAATAAGAAGAAATAGCTATAACAGGAATTGAGAACAAATATTACGTTGACAAGATTAGACACACTCATTTCCTCACACTGGTGAAATGTAATAGACATCGCAAATTTAAGAACTAAAACAGCTTTTGAAGTAGCAAAAATCCGTGTTTAGCTTTATGAATAGAGATACTTAACAGGAATAACCAAATGTACAAATTGCCTTTTGTAATTACGTTCCAAAGTTGAAAGCAACTAGCTGTATAATCTTAACAAGCTGTCTCTTCCTTAAGCCTCTGATCTTTCGTGCATAAATTAAAAAGAATTGGACCAGAATTAGAGTCTTGAAATGTGGGGCTGCTTGACGATCTTTGCCAATAGCCCATTTATGCCTCCATCGGTTGGGAACTTGAACACACATGCTGAGACTTCCAGGTTCTTGTGTCCCAGGACAAAGAATTGGAGCAGGCACACATGCATAGTTGTTGAAATGGAGATTGCTTATGTAGGAAGCGGAAAGGTCACTTCTGAGAATAGAAGTGCACCAGAGGGCTGAGATAGGACTCTGTAAATCATGTGGATGGTTCATGGGGACTCTGTAGATCATATACACAGTTCATGGGGATTCTGTAGGTCATAGACATAGTTCTTGGAGACTCTGTAGATCATATACAGTTTATGGGGACTCTGTAGGTCATAGACATGGTTCTTGGAGACTCTGTAGATCATATACACAGTTCATGGGGACTCTGTAGATCATATACACAGTTCATGGGGACTCTAGGTCATAGACATGGTTCTTGGAGACTCTGTAGATCATATACACAGTTCATGGGGACTCTGTAGATCATATACACAGTTCATGGGGACTCTCTAGGTCACAGACATGGTTCTTGGAGACTCTGTAGATCATATACACAGTTCATGGGGACTCTGTAGGTCTTAGATATGGTTCATGAGGACTCTGTAGATCATATACACAGTTCATGGGGTTCGTGGGGACTTTATAGATCATATACACAGTTCATGGGGACTCTGTAGGTCATAGCCATGGTTCATGGGGGACTTTGTAGATCATACACACAGTTCATGGGGACTCTGTAGGTCATAGACATGGTTCATGGGGACTTTGTAGATCATACACACAGTTCATGAGGACTCTGTAGATCATATGCACAGTTTATGGGGACTCTGTAGGTCATAGACATGGTTCTTTGAGACTCTGTAGATCATATACACAGTTTATGGAGACTCTGTAGGTCATAGATATGGTTTTTGGAGACTCTGTAGATCATATCCACAGTTTATGGGGACTCTGTAGGTCATAGACATGGTTCATGGGGACTTTGTAGATCATATACACAGTTCATGGGGACTCTGTAGATCATATACACAGTTTATGGGGACTCTGTATGTAATATACATGGTTTATGGGGACTCTGATGATCATATACATGATTCACAGGAACACTTCAGATCATACAGATAGTTCATGGGACTCTGTAGACCATATGCATGGCTCATGTGGATTCTGTGGGTCATATACATGGTTAATGGGGACTCCAGATCATGGTTCATGGGGACTTTGTAGATCATATACATGGTTGATGGGGACTCTGTGGGACATGGTTCATAGGGACTCCAGATCATATTCATGGTTCAGGAGACTTTATAGATCATATATAAGGTTCATGGGGCTTTTCTCCTACAATATTGCTTGTTTGAACTAGCTTTGGAGGGAAAGTGTCCATGCTTTGCCAATGCCATTCTCTTATATGGTAATCTTTCTATTGAGCACATTTTTTTTCATACAATATATTCTGATCATGGTTCCCCTCCCCCATCTCCTCCCAGAGCATCCCACTTCCTCTCTTATCTAATTCTACCCTGGATCTCAAACCAACAGACAAATAAAAATGTTAATCTGGATGGCTATGGTGCCTCCTCTTTGCCCTCTCCTGGAAGAGTAACAGGTATCAGTTGGGGGGCATGAGAACCCTCTCTCCCTTCTACCCACTCAAATTTCTCTTCACCATGCTAGATGTCATGATTATCACATGAGATTTGACTACAAGAAGAAAAGCTGATCTCTTTCTAGTTTCTCCAGCTGTGGCTCCCTTGCTTTAACTCTAGCCATAAGCAGGTTCATACTGAAAAGGAAACCTGCTGCAGCTGCTGATGTGGTAAAGGACTTCAGGGTTTCCAGGGTCTGCCCAGATCCCCAGCTGCTTTCCACATAGTTTATAACCTCACTATAATTTATTCTGCCCTTGCACTTTATTTTTACTTATTATTCATCTTATTCAGTTCCAATTCTTTGATGTCTGCAAACACAGAATTGTATTAACTCATCTTTGTCGTGTTCAGCCGTATAAACAACCATGAGCCAAGCTTGACAGCTGGGCAAACCTCTTTATTACTTGTTCTTTGCAAAGGCAGACAAACAAGGAAAAGTAATGGAAGCTGGCCACAGAACTGGTATATACAGGATGAACTTTATTAGTAATTCATACAAAAATTTTCATTAATAAACAAGTATTTCTGTCTCCTCTTCCCACTCCTAAAAAGGCTTATTTTTTTTCTGGAGCCCAGGGTTCTCTTCAAGCATACACAGCTTTTTAGCAAAATCCAGAGTTCCCATAGTTCAGTATCTTTGCCATTTGCTTTGTCAAGGCCCCTAGAAGTTTGTCACTGTAGTCTCCTCAGATGTTTTTAGAGTATGACCTTAAACAGGAAGTGACAGTTGGCCTTTCAATCCTTGCAATAAGTCAGTCAGAGATCCAAAATTAAAGGGAGACTTAGGGTTTTTTTTCCAGACACTTTTTTATTGTTATTAAAAATTTTTCCACCTCCTCCCCTCCTCC
>LOJH01004491.1:15518-30633 GCA_001685095.1 Ellobius talpinus | reverse complement strand
AGAGAGAGAGAGAGAGAGAGAGAGAGAGAGAGAGAGAGAGAGAGAGAAGAGTCAGTGGACTAAAAATAGTAGGTCTTCTGGTGTGGCTTTACATTTATCCTTAATGCAGATCTGCAGGGACATCTTGTTAATGGCATTTCTGCCATCTAACTACCTTCTACCAGGCCACCTACTGCTAACAAGTCAGGGCTTGATTACCCATGGGCCTGGCTTAATGGTGCCATGCTCTGTGTGAGTGGGTAGCCAGTGGACATGCTAGAGCGGCAGCATCTGCCCTGTCTTGTTGGGCTTTGCATTATGGCCCTCTCTCATCTCTCAGAGAGTGTGCTTATTTGCACCATCCGTAACTTACAGGTGAGCAAGGGTCCGCCCCTTCCCCAACCCATGAAATGTGCCTAGAGTCCTACAGGAAGTGTGAGGAACAGGTCACAGGGCTGGAGAGAATGAGGTAGGCGGGATGACAGCGCTTTCTGCTGTGGATCACCATTTTCCATGATGTAATTCACAGCCAAGAATACCACTTCTCTGCAGGGGGGGACTAATGATTGACAGGAAATCACTCAAGGAACTGACATTCAGATGTCCACTTCTCTTGAGCAGCCCAGTGCCTGAGTGGCAATGGAAACTTTTGCAATTTTAGTGAAAAAGAGCCCCACAGGGAGTAGAGTGAGGGCTGGGTGGGTAAGGTGCTCTCTGCGCGAGCATGAGGACCTGAGCTCAATCCCCAGCACCCACAAAAAAGCTGGATGTAGTGGTCTGTGTCTCCAGACATAAAAAATAAGGTGCAGAGCAACACAAGAAGACCTCTTGTCAACAGCCTCCATAGTGTGAGCACAGGTAAGGACACACACACACACACACACACACACACACACACGGCGGGAGGGGCCACCTAAGAAGATGGACTGGGAGCGCTAGAGCAGCAAGGGCAGGGGAAGTGGGAAGGACAGGACACGAAGGATCTGCCCCTTGGGAAAGTCAGGTGGCCCATACTCTCACTTAGCCCCACTTCCAGTCCACTCTCTTTCTGAACTTACTCCGAGCCTGCAGAATCCTTTGGTGATTTGTACCAACTCCAAATGGTTTAAAAATAGTTTGCTAAATACCTTCCTAGAGACATGGAAACCTGAGGCCTTTCTGAGCTCTGTCCAGTCATACCTCAAAGGGTAAGCGGGATGGAAAGTCATGCTCCCCCCCCCCAGCTGAATTCCCGAGTCAGACATCTGCCTGCCATTCTTCGGATGTCACAGGTTAATTGTGCCATCCAAGGCTGGGTGAGTGTTTCAGAAAAGCAGCCACACTGTAAGAATCCTGGCATTTCTGAACAGCTACTGTATGGAACCTCAGCTGTGGCAGCAGTGGAGGAGATCTTTTTAAATTCTGTATTATTTTGAAATAAGAGAAGTCAAAGGTGGAAGGAATAAATAACAAGACATTAGCCACCATCTGAGGTGTGACATGTAAAGTGGGGAACTAAAACCTTTGCTGTCTTGTGAATGGCATCTACGTGGGGCTGAGTGAGACGGATCATAAACACAGGCAGATACATGATTCCAAACAGTGCTAAGATCCATGACCAGAACAAAGAAGGAGTAAAGAGGGGCCGGTTGGGCTGCTGATGTAGTTCACATACAGAACTGGGCTCAGTGTGTGTGAGGGCCTGGGTTTGATCCCCAGCACTGCAGGAAACAAAACTGAAACTAAAAACCAAACTGGAGCCGTGGGCACCCGTCCCTTTTGAGGGTCAACAGGGTGAGGCGCTCAAGCGTGTCCAAATCTTGAGACGTGAATTTAAACCCAGAGCTGCCTGATTTCCGCCTGCTCCTAAGAATTCCCCAGCTTCTCTTTAGTTTCCTGTGAAACTAAAGACTGAGGAACAGAGCCCCTTTGTTCCAAAGCCCTCCCTGTGGGACAACAGCAGATCCTGAGGTCTGTGGTCCAAGCTGTGACCCTGATGCCAGGGGACACTTGATTCCTCCAGATGACACTTGACACACTGTCATCATTAGCACAGCCCTCTGAGAGGTTAATCACCATCCCCACACTTCATAAAAGAGCACTGGCGAGGCCTCAGAGGTGAGACACTTCCAAGAGGCCAGTGCTCACAAGCGCCCCTCACCAGGCAGGCTCTGTCCCTCTCTCTGCTTTTTCCATTACACCATGCAGTCCTCTAGAAGACTCAAGGAGCTTCATTTGTCTCTGACTGAACAACAAGGCAATAACTACCTTGGCCCCACACATGGGAGTGAGTGACTGGTTTACGTGGCTGCCAAGCCAAGACTCTGGTGCCGGGGACTCGGACTCAGAACTGGCAACCAGTAGCTCAGCATTCTAGACTGTGCCAAAGAATTTTTTCACCTTCTCCTTCTGGGGTCCACAATTAAGATGTGGGAAAACATACTTATGTCTCATTCAGAATTCAGCAAGTCACAAATCCCTGGCTGCTGGTGAGCATCTCTCCTCCACTGTAAGCTCACTGCCTTGTATTAACAAATCCTGTGATGTGTGTAGCTGCTTTTTGCTCTAGTGACAGCAGCTGGTTGGTGGAGCCCGTTCTCTGGTGCCCACAGGATCATTCCATTTTCCACATTAGTAATAAGCCACAGACTTTAGATTCTAAAACAGAGCCAGAAACGCTCACTAGACTCCAGATGCCTCTAAATATAATTAAAGTTAAATTTTACTGCCCACTGTGGAAGACACAAATAAGGAATACTGTACCAATTTCTAGAATATGCTCCAGAGAGTAAAGCTGTGGACAGACCTATCCTGGGCTTGGATGCCTAGAGGTCCTTGCAGCTTGCAGGAGACTGTTGATCATTGCCACCCCACCCCCACCCACGCCACAGTCCAACTCTGACAAAAAAAGTCAATCACACAAGCTCTTTCTGATAGACTAGGCCTTTACAAAGCTCTAGAACTTTCTGAGGTATCTCACCTACACTTACACATACAGTTACACACACACGCACAAGAAAAAGAGACAAAAAGAGAGAGAGGTATACAGAGAGAGGGAGAGACGGAGGGAGAAAGAGAAAAATAGATTTACATTTTCAGAGGCTTTTGTTTTATAAGACAGGATCTCAGCGCGTACCCCAGACTGACCTCAAACTGGTGATCCTCCTGCCTCTGCCTCCTGAGTACTAGGATTACAGATGTGCACCACCATACCCAGTTTCAAAGACTGATTTGCTAGATAAATATATCATCATCATCATCATCATCTTCATTTAGAGTTACTCCCTCCCTCCCTCCACGATGTTATTAAAGAAACAGTTAAACTCTGATGGGAATAATAACCTCGTCTAGGACACGAGGAGCAGCATAAGCACGGGCCAGGCTGAGGTGTGACTGTCGGTGATGGGGGTAACGACGGATGTCGCATCTGTTGAGTGCTTGCTCCATACCAGGATCTGTGGTACAGTCTTAATCTACACTACTCAGTCCTCGCAGAACCTGGACCAGGTTAGCACTACAGTTCACAGAAAAGGGCTGCCTCTGAGGATGGATCTGCAGCCGCCCTGAGGTAGTAAGTTCTTTAGTTAAAATTGCTGTGTGTTTGTGTGTGTACACTCACCTGTACCAGAGGCTAAGCCTGAGTTTCTGAGTTTCTTCCTCTATTACTTTTACTTTTTTTTTTTGACATATTTTCCTTTTTTTTTTGAGACAGTGTCTTACTCTGTAGTCCTGGAATTTGCTTTTTAGATCAGGCTGGCCTCAAATTCATAGAGAACTGCCTGATTCTGTTTCTCAAGTTCTGGGATTAAGGTGTGCATCACCAACCAACCACCTTACATTTTGACATCTCTTGCTGAACTGTGAGATCATCGTTTTGGCCCACAGCAGGGCCCACAGAATCTTCTGTCTGCTTCCCCAGACACACATACACACACACTTTTACATGGGCGCACGCACACACATACACACACACTTTTACATGGGCGCTAGGAATCTGACTTCAGGTCCTCATGCTGTGGATCAGCACTTTACCCTCTGACTATCACTCCAGCCCCAGGGAACTAAAACTTGAGCGTAGGGAGGCAGTTCTAGAACTTCCTCTGTAGTAGCCTTGCCCCCACTACAGAGAGCAGCAATTCCAGCCACTTGCTGCCATCAAATCTTTCCAAACTCAATTTTGGTTTCATAAAAACTGATTTCCGGCATTCATTTTTCATTTAGGGATCTTAATTACATTGTATAATGACAACAATTCTATCTGGCAGTTTGGCAGGAAACCTGAATGACTCTTGGAAAGTATCTGCCTCAGCTGGTGGCCACAGAAATCAGAGGGAACCTAGAAAGTCATCTACCAGCTGAGAGCACCCAGCATTCTCCGGCCACACTCAGGCAACCATCATCTAATTCATCAGGAGAGCTGGATAAGGGAAGCCAGTTAGGAAAGATCTCCTGACAACACACGCAGTAAAAAGATATTCTAGTCTTATTTTTCAGCTTGGTCCTGATGCTTAACTCATGTTATTGTCCTTCTACTGAGGAGCTCTCTGGTGGCCACAGATATGTCTTTGGGAATGGCCTTTTTCTTAACTTTGGTCACACGAGGTCACAGGCCTCATCCTGGGACAAGGCCTTTTATTCGGGGTTAGAGAAGATGTGGGCCATTTCTCCTTGGATTCTCGATGTTCTGTTTCAGGCAGTCATGATCCTGCATCTTTAGAGACTCTCATCTGCAGGAAAAGACCCTGTCTCTGTTCTCCTGAGCTGAGCATCTCCTACTGTAAGCATGAGGAATTTGAGCTGCATGCTATCCTATCTGTGTTTGCCAGTGATAATCAAGATGGCTTTGTATCTCTTGAAGAATCTGGGAATAATTTAGAAATGGCACCAGGAAGGTAATCTTAGCACCTTGGGTAAATGCAGAAGATGAACCAGGGTGGCGATAAGAAGTCATGGGAAATGCCCCATCCAGGGTGGAGAAATGCCCAACCACTGTCGTGAAGCCCCAAACAACCAACTGCACAGGACAGAGGACAGTGTCATATGACCGGAGAGAGGCAGCTGGCATTCCAGAAGGGGCAAGAACCCCAGGGCAGGCTCATCCCAGACAGGTCATTCTCCTCCTCAGCATCTTATCTGTCCACCTCTCCTGGTTCTTCTTCCCAGGCTTCCATAGCCCACCCCAGCTTTCCTCTTCCCTCAGGGTCTTATAGTTCAAAGGGTAACATCCTCACAAGTGTGAGCCACTAATGGAGGCACTGCTTGTGCTTCAAATAGGACAGTCTCAGGAGAATGGGGGTATAATGTACAGGGTGGCTATCAAAACACGCCCCACAGGCTTGCACACACTGAAGAAGGGAGAATGAGCCACCTTCTGTGTGTGGCTCACAGGTAGCCACAGGTAGCCACCTACCTGTGTGTGGCTGCCAAGGGTAGTTAGGGGCTGCCTTCTGTGTTCCAAGGGCACTTCATGAGAATATTCATGACCTTACTGGGTAGATCCTATCTGTTAAATTTTATATGTCCTTGAGCCGAAAAAAAATGGGGTTGGGTGGGATTTTGGTGTCTTTTTACAAAATGGGAGTTCACAATGGCTCAGCAGGTGCCAGAGTTGCTGGACAAGCCTGAGGACTTGGGTTTAAATCCCCAGAACCCATGTGATAGTTGTGGGCACTGGGAGTGGGGGTGGAGTATGAAGACAGGAGGATTTCTGGGGTTTGCTGGCTATCAGCCTATGTCTAGGTTCTGTAAGAGTCCCTGCCACAAGAGAAAAGAGAAAGGTAAAGTAGGCACTCAATGTCTTCCTCTGGCCAGTGCACACACACACGCACACATACCCCTACCACCACATGCAATGGGAATTCACTCATTTTTCTTTTCGTGGAGTGACTAAGGAATTCTGTGGCTCGTTACATTCTGCTTTTCTCTTTAAGGGAATGTCACCCGAAGAGGAAATTCTCTCGGAAGCCGTCAGTTTAGTGCACAAGGCCATGCCTGGTAAAGGCAGGCTCTGGTGATCTGTACTTCCTGGCAGACATCAATGTAGAGCCTTGAGGCTAAGACACGAGCACCCTGATACTGTGGCAGGCAACATGACAACTGAGCTGGGTGCTAACTGACTGAGGGGTGGGCAGTGTATACATCACGGATGTGCAGAACAAAAGGACCATTCATGTCCCAGGTGGGAGGCACCTTTGTCATGCTACTGGAAACACCATAGCACCCACAGCTTAGGAACTTCTGATGTCTTGCGTTTTCCATGTACTGTCTTTGGGGCACAGTAAGCCATGGGTAACCAAAGCCACTCAATGTAAAGAGATGACTAAGCGGATCACTGGAGTTATATGTGGCCTGGCTAAAATGCCACAAAGGACTAGGATAACAGCTGTCACTAGCTACCAGAGGCTAGGCCCAGTGGCAGTCTCATTTGCAGCTGATGGCTTGCTTACTGACTGAGGACAACTGCCCTGCTACAGGCAAAGGCCAGGTGGGGTGACTGATGTCTTATCCTGCCCCCCACCGTTGCTCCCCAACCACCACCCCACTTTGTCTGTTATCAGAGAGCAAAGTGGCTTCTGGCTTTTGTCTTGGCTTTACCTAAAGGAGTCACAGAGTTACAGTGCACATTGCTTTTTGGAACCTTCCACAGCTTAAGTTTTCTACCATAATTGATTTGGAATAATTATTTTCATTCTAAAGGCTTTTTGGATTTTTTTATATTCTATGGTTTTATGTTTAACTATCTAAAATCTTCGATTTTTCTTCATTTGAATGTACATACATATAAAAGCATACATTTGTCATTCTTGTACCGGGAAGCCTGCCAAGATCATGTCTCTGAGATGACACACACTGCAATCATCTACAAATACAGAGCAAGTCTCAGAGAATGATCCCCAGATACAACAAGGGCTTTTAGTGTGTTAAATGTTACCATAAAAAAAAACAAAAAAAGTTTGCCAGGCAGTGGTGGTGCATGCCATTAATCCCAGCACTCAGGGGGCAGAGGCAGGTGAATCTCTGTATGTTTGAGACCAGCCTGGCCTACAGAGTGAGTTCAAGTACAGCCAGGGTTACACAGAGAAACCCTGCACCAATAACAAAACAAAAAACCCAACAAAACACACACACACACACACACAATCCATATTCCACAGTCAGAAATCAAAGATGGGATCTACCACATGATAGGCTGGGCATGGGGCAGAATCCAGGCTGTTTCTTCCTTGTCCACCCCAGGTCTCACAGAAGCCAAAACATGTTTTGATTTTCATTCTGGTTCTATGGAGGAAAGTGGAGAAGGGCCTAGCCAAGTGTAAGAGTGGTGAGCAGGCTGTTAGTGAAGCCCAGCTCTGATGTCCAGGCCCTGTCTAGTTCTCAAGTCTGAGAAGAAACACTTTAGTCCTCTTAAGTACAAAATCAGGACACTAGTTTTGAGTAGCTACATTAACTTTGAAACTCTTGAAGTGTGTGCATGTGTGTGAGAATGTGTGTGTTTTCAAAATGAAGAGCTGTTTTGAAAACGAGGTTCCAGTACTACAGAAATTCAAGTTCTTCAGGATGTGTTTCTGCCACAGAGGCCCATTCTATTAAGATGAGCTGGGTGACTTAGAGTCACAGACCTAATCCAGAACAGGGCATCCATCCAGTCACCCATTGAGCCAGCATGGATAAGGTCTGGGGCATATGTCATACAAGACTTGCCTCCATGGCCTTCAAGGGGTGGAAGGGTTAGAGAGGGTGTCAACACACACCTGACTGCTGCACACACATTCACCTGGTGTTCATGTGGTCAGAGTTAACTTCTATCCCAAAGCAAGGCACCAAGCAGCCAAGCCCGATTAACTGGCACACGGCAATCTCCAGCACTCCCTAGACAGGCAGTTACTCAGGGCATACTGTGTCCTGTGCAATTGGAACTTTATTTATTTATTTATTTATTTATTTATTTATTTATTTATTTATTTTATTTGGCCCAGGCTGGGCACAAACCTGTAGGCTTAAACGACTCTCCTGCCTCAGCTCCTCAGTAGCTGGGGCCAGAGGTGTGCACTGTTGTGCCTGGCTGCAGCTCTCACTGTCCTCCAGTGGTTTCTCCCTTTGTTATCACCCAGGGTAACCCAGCTCCCTGAAGAACAATCCTAGCCCCTGTTCTCCTTCCCCTGCACTACCTTTGAGCTGGCCATGGTCCTCTCTATCTGGAATCTGTCACCACTCACAACTGCCATCTGTCACCGGATAATCAGAAGCTGGAGTCACCGCTCACTTCAAAGCAGCTTCCTGCCATGTCCTGCACTTCATTATCTGAGAAAGAACCATTTACCATCAGTATTGGCTGGGATGACCCTTTCTGCTGGGAAGACTTTGAAACGTAACACTCCGGCCTGGCATGTGGGTAGATCTCGAGGTAGTCACCAACCTCCATTAACCAGGCTGCCCTCTGCCCTCTCCGTGGGTGAAGCTGGAATATTAGGGTCTTACTGAGGAAGAGAGAAAAAAACAAAACAAAACAAAAAAAACCCAGCTGGCTCCACTTCCTTCCAGTGGCTTCACAGCCATCAATAACTCCTGGCTCTCCAGAAGCAAAGACCTGAGGCCCTCTCTGCGAGGCCTGTTCTTTGCCCTCAGCGACTCTCCTTTGGGGACAGCACACAGTGTGGTGGAGGGAGGCTGTAGAGGAACATGCACCTTCATTCCTTCCTGCCCAGTGTGCCACAGGGCAGACCGGCAGGTACTGGACACCAGTCACAACATTTGCATTGGCCTATCCAAGCTCGCATTGTTGGTGACATTCACAGCTGAGCCTCACAGAGATCCACCACCCTTACAGAAGAATATAGGTGAATAGAAGATGCTACGAGGGGCATGTGCCTGTAAGCACCGTGCTAAGTGAAATAGGAGGACCCTGAGGGTCTTGCTGGTCAAACAAAGTAGCTCCGTATTCAGTGAGAAAGACTGTGTCTAAAAAAAAACCTAGGGTGGAGATCTGATGTCAAAGTCTTCCACATCTACTCACACACCCGAATATGCCACATACACAGAGATTATTACTAGAGAGTCACCATGGGACCTAGCAATTCTCCTTCCAGGCAGATACCCCCAAACAACTGAAAACTGACATTATCATAACAACCCGCACACAAATGTTGACAGCAGGACTATTCTCCTGATGCAAAGGGCACCAGCCCAAACGCCCATCAGTAGATGGCATGGGAAACAACATGCTCTTTCCAGACGGTGTATCGGGCAGGAAAAAGAACAGTTCTGACATATGTTCCAGTGGGGATGAGCTGCCCCGAAAACCTTACGCTAGAAGAGAGAAGCCAGCCATGGAAGACCACATATAGTGGGATCCTGTGCCTGCGGAATGTCCAGAATCAGGGAATCTCTACAGAGACAGAAAGTAGTTGCTGGCTGCTCAATGTGATGAGCAGCTGCTCTACTGGACTGGGAGTATGGGCCTGGGCAATGAGGCGACCTGCTACAGGGTGTGTGCTGGGGGGGATGAAAATGCTCTAAACAAATAGTGATGGTGAGCACACAACTTGGTGAATATATATATATATATATATATATACATTTTTAGAGACAGGGTTTCTCTGCAGCTTTGGAGCCTATCCTGGAACTCTCTCTGTAGACCAGGCTGGCCTCGAACTCACAGAGATCCATCTGTCTCTGCCTCTCAAGTGCTGGGATTAAAGGCATGTGCCACCACCACCCAGCCTGGTGAATATATTTTTAAATTATCACATTAAACCATTTTATTTTTTGAGATTAACTCATCTATTCCAGGTAGAAAATGACCTTGAACTCATGATTCTCCTGCCTTCATCTCCTAAGTGCTGGGACTGCAGGTGTGTACCACCCACCATGTCTGATTTTATGAGAGGCTAGGGATCAAGCCCAGGACCTCATGCATATTAGGCAAACACTCTACCAACTGACCAACATACCTAAGCCCTAAGAATATACTTTTTTAAAGGGCAATTCATAAGGTATACGTTTTATATCTCAGTTATAATGGCTATCCCCTCTCAAATGAAAATGATAATCCTTTAGAAACACAATGATGGTGAAGACAGGCAGGAAGATCCAGGTCCGTTCTCTCACTCTTATCTCAGCCAGGGCTCACTTTCCAGAGGACTCCACACTCAGTCAGCACAGGTTGCCCTGGCCAGGTGTCACTATTGAGGTTCACGTCCTAATTCTGGCTCCTAGGGCTGGCTCTATAGGCCAGTGATAAGGGGCTTGCCTAGCACGGTCAAGGTCCTAAGACTGATCACTAGCCAGTGCTGGAGGCCTTACACAATGTGTTTTATATCTTGGGATTCAACTGCCAGGACCCAAACTTCGCTGAGTGAAGGGCGGGAGCAACCGCACCAGAAACTCACAGGGGAGGGGATGAGGTTATGGTGAGGTGGTCTAGGGGCAGATTTAGAGTGCTTATTTATGTCTATACAGCAGAAACAATGGGGAGCCATGTGACCGCAGCAAAGTTGTGGGGGGTTGTTTGTTTGGGTTGTTTGTGCTTTCTTCACTGCTAGGACAGAACCCAGCACCTCACATTTGCTTTGCCACTGAGCCACATTCCCAGCTGCCAGATAGCCATCCAGTCTAGTTTCTGCCCTCAAGAACTCAGTCTCTCTGCAGGGAAGCCAGGATAAAACTGTTAGTCACATGAATTAGGGTAGCGGTACAGGGACTAGCATGCGAATGGGAAAGTTCCCTTGACAGGCCGCGTGCCAACACTACAGTGGCAGGTAGCTAGCCCAACGTCCTCTAATGCAGGCTACCTTTTCTTGCCCATTTTCTATAAGCTCTGGGTAGAGAGCTCACATCTGTGAAACCTAGAAGCCTCCCAGATGGAAGGGCTAGCTGACCAGGGCCAGCTGCCAGGAACTTCAGTGAAGGAGTAAAGGCCATGCTACCCCAACAAACAGTGGCTCACAGATGGTTTCCAACAGAAGGTGTCCTAGAGCGGCAGCTACAGAGAGGGTGACCTCTGTGGCCCTTTCCCTATGTGGAGCAAGCCATAAAATTCCTGGGAGAAAGATGTTACTCCTGAACTAACACGAGGAAATTGACCCTTATTACCAGGAACTGCTATCCATCCTGGATGGATCTGTCTAAGCCAGCTCCCTGCAGTAATCTCCTTATCTCCGACTGATGACTGCCTCTGATTTACTGCCCTACCCCAGCCATAGCCCTCCTTCCCAAACTTACCATTTGTTTTCAAAAGGTCTAAAAGCTTCCTCTCTCTGCACTCTCTATTAAAGATTTTATTTATTTATTTTTGAGATAGGGTAGCCCCTGGTTGGTTGGAAACTTGCTATGTAGACCAGGCAAGTCTCAAACTCAGAGAAATCTACCCATCTTTACCTCTTGAGTGCATCACCATGCCCAGAAAGATTTTTGTTTTTGCTTATGTGTCTGTGAGAATGTGCACATGCAAACACATGCATACAGGAGCCTGTAGGAGCCAGAAAGGCACTCGGATCCCCTGGAACTAGACTTACAAGTGGTCGTGGGCCACCACGTAGGTGCTAGGAACTGGAACTGAGTCCTCTGGCAGAGTAGTCAGTGCTCTTAACTACCTTTTGAGGTCCTAAAAACCATTCCTTTTTCTCTTTTGCTGTGTAGTTCAGGTCGGCCTTGAACTCTGGACACGCTGCCACGTCATCACGGCTGCTTCTTCATTCTGCTCCGGGCAGGGCATTTCCTTGGTTCTTCGCTCTGTTATGAGGTCCCTATGCATATGCAAAACCCAGTAAACTGTGCATACTTTTGTCCTACTGATCTGACTCATGCAGGCCTCCTCCAGGTCCGGCTCAGGTCGGAATTAAGAAACAAGCTGGGCAAACTTGGCCCTTGGACTCTGCTCTATGTCTGCCTCCACTTCATCTCCAGCTGCCCTCTCTGGCACTTTCCTGCCATAAAGAGTGAGCTTGGGCCTTGGGAATCCTGACATGTGGACACAGCAAGTCGATTCCAGGCCACCCTGGGGAGGCACATACACCACTGCCAAGTCATACAATGCAATGTGAATTGTCTATTTTCATGAGGGTCCTCCAGAGAGACGGTCTGTGGGCAGGATGACTCACAGGAGAGCTAAATGAATTCGCCTCACAGAGAAGACAAAGGGCTTGGAACATCACTGAAATGAGAAAAATTGGCCACAGCAGCTGCAGCACTTTAAGGTCTTCACCCTCCTGCCTACTCCTCTACCCACTGCCAGCAGTGAATGCTCTCTCTCTCTCTCTCTCTCTCTCTCCCTCCCCCCCCATGCTAAGGTTCTGCTATTGTTGGCAAAAAGGGACAGCAGAGGCTGGGAAGTATTCCCTTTAGTGAGTGTCTTTTACCCCTCTGAGTTTTCTGGAATTATCTTTTTCAAAGACGGCTCTGGATTACTCAGAGTGACTCTCAAACATCTTGGCTTCTTTCTAGGTGGAAAAAGTGTTAACAAAACTGTGGATAGGCCTTTCCACACATAAGTACACCCAGTGCTCAGGCCACAAGGGAAGGAGGTCCATGGCCCTGTTTGGACTCTTCTTGGGCATCTAGAAAACTCTTGGTTACTTTAGCATGAAGCTGACCACACCCTCTTTTCATAGTTCAGAGAGGGAACCTCCTGGCTTCAGGATAGCCCCTCTAGGCATGCTTGGCAGAACTGTAGATACCTCATGTTTGCTAAGAAAGGGAATTATTTGTTTTTCACCCTTTGAGGTTTTAACAAATAGTACGGTCAGTGGTAACAGAGCCTGGTCCCCACTGGATTGTCCCTGGGCCTGAAGTGGTCACTGGTACACACTGCCTGCAGATAAGAGCTGGTCCTGGCTTGGATTCACAGCAGTGATAAATGCTGGCCAACTAGATATCTTTGTTGGTAGCATGTAGATGTTGTCCTGCATTAAAGAACACTGAAGAGAACCGGTCTCAGCACCAAAACTTCTCTCCTCCCCAGAACAAATGCTGGTCCACCTGCATCTGATGGCAGAGTTAGGAGCCCTCAGTGTCATGGCTTTTACTGAGGCTTTGGGAGTGGTCTATGTAAAGAAGCCAAGATAATTGGCTCCCCACCTGGGCAGGAATCATGGGGGAGGAGAGGGACATAGGACAGGAGATTCCACAAGTTAGGTCAGCACACAGAAGCTGCTTTGCAGATTAAGCCTGCCATGGCTAATTCAGTGAGCTTTCCTGTGGGTCTCACTGCCTCATCTTTAACATACACAGACCATAAATGCACCCATCTGAGGTACTGTTGGTGGGTTAAGTACTTGGAGTTGGGCAACCATCATCACTATCCAATTCAACACCATTTTATTTATCCTCCGAGTAAGCCAGGACATATCACAGCCACTTTGTCTCTGCCAACCACTCCTCTCAGACTCCCTGGTCACGGCTCCTCTCTTTCGTGTCTCTGGGACTTGCTGCCTCTACCTGTTCAGTTTCTAAAGCAGCAGCTACCAAACTTCCCAGGGGTTGCCATGCTTCCCAGGGGTCACCACCATGCTTTGCAGGGGTGCTGGTTCTCATGAGGTCCTCATTCATGGAAGGGAGCCGACTCCAGGGCCTGCCTGCAGTGCTATGTGTGTGCAACTCCCAGAGCTTCTCCCTGGACACGAGCCCTGAGCCTCACTCGTACGAGCTGGCAGAGGCCTTTTGTCCCAGTGGCACCCATGGTGAAATCTGTCAGCTGACATCAGTCACCAGCAAGCTCCACTGGGCACATGTTGATGGGGGTGGCGACCTTCCTTCCTCAGCCAGTATTGGGACTGACCTACCCACTCCAAATCCCCCAGTTTGGTAACTATCCAGATGTTCTAGGTTGTTTTTAAATGTACTTCCTATCCCATTCTTTCTAGGTCTCCAACAACATGTCAACTGTTGTCCTGGGCCACACTGATACAAATATCCAAGGAGGGCATGTCAAGGTGTCTCTGCCACTGAAAATAAGGTCAGGCTTGGGCAGTGGAATCGGTGAGAACCAAGACACCCAGAAGAATGCAGGCACTCTGTGAATCATTTACTGAAAGACACTGGAGGGACAGCAATGGCAGAGACTGGGAATTTCCAACTTTAGTCAAAGTGACAAAGGGAGATTCAGTCTTAATTCAGAAAGTCAGAGTCAACATAACTCCAGAAGGAGCTTGGAGAAGAGGGAGCTCGCTGAGCTGGCTCAGTGATTAGACGCACTGGCTGAAACCGTGTTTGCAATTACACTGCACCGTCACTCTAATGCTGGTGCCACCTCTCGCTTGCCGAGATCCAGTAGGAGAAGTTGGATAAGTAAGGAGGTGCCTAAACCATGGCTCATACAAAACAGACTGCCCACAAATCCTCCAGCGATAAAGCACCTAGAAAACAATTGGCCACAAAAGCTACTAGCAAGAGTGTGCCCTCTACTGGATGGGTGAAGAAACCTCCGGTACTGTGGCACCCTGTGAAATTAGATGCTATCAGAAGTCCATGTAACTTCTGAGTTGCAAGCTCCCCTTCCAGCATCTAGTGGGAGAAATTGCTCAGGACTTCAAAACAGATCCATGCTTCCAGAGCGCAGCTATGGTGCTTTGCATGCAGGTGAGGCCTACCTGGTTCACCTTTTTGAAGGTACCAACCTGCGTGCTATCCATGCCAGATGTATAACAATCAAGCCAAAGGGTATCCAGTTAGCTTGCCACACATACACTATTAGGGGAAACATTTCGTTCTCAAAAGTTTTCTTCTTCTTCTTGTTATCAGTAGTTCTGAACGTTAGATAATTTTTCCATAGGGACAAAAGATACCAAACTATATGATTGTAAATGGAAAAATAGGGGACAGTAGTCAGGTATTGGCAATACTTTCATTTTCATTTGTGTGTGAATTTTTAACATAAATGCAAGATGTAGAAAGCATTAACACAAGTCAAAATGCTTCAGAGCACACATTTCACCTTTATAACAACTATAAATAAACCTATTAAAATTTTCTGGACAATGCTAGCATTTCAGGTTTTTTTTTAATTTTATGTATATGGGTGTTTTGTTTGCATATATGTCTATGTACCGCTTATTTACTGTGTGGCTGCAGAGTTATAGACAAGTTGTGACCCACTGTGTGAGTGCTGCTCTTCTTTTTTTAAAAAAATATTTATTTATTTATTATGTATACAATATTCTGT
>LOJH01004491.1:0-15451 GCA_001685095.1 Ellobius talpinus | reverse complement strand
CCTTTGGAAGAACAGGCAATGCTCTTAACCTCTGAGCCATCTCTCTAGCCCCCTAGCATTTCAGTTTTAAAAAATAAAAATGCTTGGCAACTAAACAATTTTTGAAGCATTTTTATCATACAACAGATTCCATTCATTCAGTATACTTTTCTTAGTTGTTCTACATGCAAGCACATGTCTGCAATGTGCCTGAGTTCAGTGTAGTTTCTGTAAGTTTATTATTAAGATACATGAAAAATATAAAGTATATTTTATTATGTATATATTAAAATATAAAATATATTTCATTAATTATATATAAAATATAAAATGTTTAATATGCACATATTAAAATATTTTAAAACTCAATATGTTATGTATATATATTAAAATATATATGATTGCTATATATTTAAAAATATATATGAACACTGGCTGCTCATCCAGAGGACCCGGGCTTGAGTCCTAGCATCTACAAATTGGCTAACAATGTATGTAACTCCAATTCCAGGGGATTAGATGCCCTCTTCTGGACTCTGTGGGGACTAGGTAGGCATGTAGCGCATAGACATACATGCAGGCAAAATCTCATATATACAAAAAATAATCATTACAAAATGGGAGGTCTCTGTTAGCATTGAGAATCGAGCAGGATGGTCTGAAAAGACCTCCATAGAAGTGAGTTGTTGCAGCTCTATGGGGTGATCGCCAGGTCTTCCAGTTACTAGCTGTCTTGCCATGAGTTTGGAGCAGTAGGAGGACTACCCCGCAGCCGAGTCACAGCTCTCCCCTGTGAGACTGCTCTGTGGGAGTCAGTCCTCATGTAGAGAAACACTGAATTCTGACCCGAAAGCTAGGGATCATGGGACATGACAGTAACCATGAAAAAACAAGTCTAAGAACGGAAACAATGCGGCCTGCCAGTCAGAAAAGGCAGGCCTGTCTAATATAGAAGAATGGCAATTCAGAAGGGGAAGGATCATGGGCTTCCTGGCTCTGACATTTACCAGCTCTTTTGACTGTGGTAACTTAAGTGGGCACCTTATGCCTCAATTTCCTCATCTGGGAAATAAACTGTGAATACTGAGACAACCCAAATACACACCTAGTATAATGCACAGGAACAGGACAAGCTCTCAGGCTGGCCTTACAGCCTTGCCATCTAGACAGGGAATAGACCATGCTTTCTGGTGCCCAAGTCCCCAGAGGCTCACAGCCAGGCACACCACAGGGCAGCCCTGGCAATGCTCTTGACACAGCAAAATGCACACAGGGTCTCATCTCAGAAGCTAAGGTCTTGCCTGGAGGTCACTGCACAGGGTTCTGAGGGCCTGGCAGTGTCTGAGGGTGGCTAATGAAGGGAGGATAGGGCCCTCCATCCCCCACAAACCAACATCTAATTGTGAGGAGGAGATGGGCAAACCACACAGCCGCTGCACCGAGGCTGGCCAGCCACTCAGTGCTTCATTAGGTTTTTGTTTGTAATTAGTGGGAGAGTCATAACCAAAAAAGTGGGCAGGAAACACTAACCAGAATCATGCCCTTCTAAGGTGCATGAAAGCTTGCTAGTGTTCTATTAAAATCGACCGCCTCAGGGCTGGAGAGATGGCTCAGCGGCAAAGGGTCCCAAAGGACCTGGGTTCAAGTCCCAGCATCCGCATGGCAGCTAATAACTGTCTGTAGCTCTAAGATCTGACACTCTCACACAGACTTACCTGCAAGCAAAGCACCAATGCACATAAAATAAAAGTAAATAAATTAAAAATAAACAAATAAAATCAGCTGCATTACACCCCCTTTCCCTCCCTTTCAGCACCTTGCATTCCCACTCCCTTCAAGGTAGAGTTTCCTCCCTCATCCCCATATAGCTGTGAGCCCACTGCAGGGTCTACAAGGCTCCTCTCACACAAAGCATTTCAGGGCCTGTCCCTTATTTGTCTCTAATGCCACCTCCTTCCCAGGGATGGCAGACTGGTTTCTGTTGGTCACAGGGCACAAGGCAGGCTCCCAACAGCCCCTGCCTGCCCTTCACCCATGACCTCAGCAAGAAGCCCTTTTTGAATTGTGGTTTCAGGCTTCCTTGGGATTCCACGGGGTCTGGTTGCTACATTTAATGCTTATTCTGCTGATGTAAACATGCAAGGAAGGGGAGAGGGACTCCTGGGTCTTGTCATGCAGGGAAGGGGACACCAGGAAGCTCCAGCATATCAACACTAGTTCAGGTTAACAGACTTCTCCAAGGCTCCAAGAAACTCCTGCACCTTCAGGCTGGAGAACAGCTAGGTGTTTATGGAAATCTCCATCTGGCAGCGATCTGTTTAGCAGCAACAGCTTCTCCCGCCTCCTCTTGCACCAAATACTCCACAGGGGCCATAACCCCACCCTCTTCATTTGTGTGAGGCCCAGTTTGTCACTTGTCATTTTTTTACGCTGGTATGGAAGCAGAGACACTGTTCTCACCCACTGCCATTTGAGCAGAGATGAGGCCACACACTGACCTCTGAGTCCCTCACTCTAAAGTCCACACTGGAGCAACAGGAGGGCAGGGTGTTGCCCTTTGCTATCCAGGAGGTCCTGCCCATGCCGCTGTCAAGACCTGCATAGGAGTCTCAGTCCAGAGTGGCAGTTCTGGTACTGTGGAGACTCTGTGCTAGAGCCCCAGGGAAAGTTCTTTATTTGAGGGGTGATGAATCTTGAAATGAATTCTTTGAGATACTAGCTGAATGAAGAGTTTGGTTTTGCTGGCTGTGGTTAGATGACAAGATTGGAGTAAATACAGAGTGAAGTCCAGCTTGGGGACTGGCACGCCTTTAACCCCAGGTGTCGGAAGGCAGAGGCAGGCAAATCTCTGAGTCAGAGGCCAGCCTGGTCTACACAGAGAAACTCTGTCTGGAACAAACAAACAGACAGAGTACATGGATTCATGGCAGACTTCTGGCATGTGTGCCTAGCACCCACACCAGTACCCCCTTTGTCCCATCGCTAACTTTATTCATGCAGTGAGGAGGGAGGCTGTCAATCATTATTCCACCTCATCCTTACAGCTCAAGCAGACCAACAGAGTAGGCTTCCTTGCCTCTGGCAAGGTCTAGAGAAGTCATGTGACTCAAGTCTGGCTAATGACAGTATTATTAAGAGTTATTGAAAACAATGTCTCTGTAAGTTTGAGGGTCAGCCTGGTCTACAAAGTGAGTTCCAGAACAGCCAGAGCTGTTACACTGAGAAACCCTGTCTTGAAAAAGAAAAAAAATAAGAAAGAAAAAAGAAAAAGAAAGAGAAAGAAAAAGATGCTATTGTGCTATTACAGAAAGAAATGATATTTTAGAACTATCTAAGCCCATGCTTCTTGCTACCTGGAAACAAGAAGAACTCACTGACAGAATAAAGCCAACCACAATGAGAACAGAGAAAAGCCATAAAGACAAAGATGGCCTTGATGAGTGAGATCCCCCAGTCCCTGATTCTATGAGGAAGTAAACTACCATTGGGGAGGGGTATAAAGAGTGAAAATTTATTTGGTGAATGTTGAGGGCAATCAATTGTCATTTAAAGAGACCAGATGGAAAAAAGTGTCCTGCTAAGGATCTAGGAGGCCTCTAGGGCAGCACAGAAATCTCAGAATATGGGAATGCCCTCAGCCATTCAGGGCCACATGGTTAACACTGCATGGTTAACACAAGGGCTGCTGTCCTCACGCTCGGACACCAGTGTCTCCACTTCTGTCAGTTCCAGCATGAAAAGGGCATGATGAACCTCAGCCTTAGGATGGTGCCATTCATTCTCCTTCTTGTCTAACACCCAAAGCTTTCACCACAATCCCATGGCTTCTCAGGTCCCTGCTCTTGCCCATGCTCATGGGCAGAAGTACTCAGAATCAAGCACCCTGCTCAGGGTTCTCCAGGACCATCATCAGAGCATAGGACTCTGCGGGAGATGAACTCACCCCTGACCTGCTGAAGCAGGCTGGTGCAGGTGTGTTTTGAGCACTTTCAGCTTTCAGAGTGCCTTCCCGACAATGCTGGTGGGCATGTGACGGGAGAAGAGTTGGGACTCTGACCAAGGAACATGGCTCACTTGGGGTTAGAATGCCATCAGCAGGCCCCATTATATTTTTCAAGTGAATAACTAGGTCATGCTACGGTGCTTTCTTAACACAGTAGAACATGCCAGAAACCTCAGAGTTGAAATAGAGGGACAAGCCATTAGGAAAAGGAATCCAAAAAAGCACAAATGTAAGTTGCTAACCCCACTGGCAATCAGGACAGTGGAAATCAAAGCCTAATGAGATAATGCTGTACTTCTAACAGATTGGGGACAACTTCACAATATAATGTGCCAAGAATTCGGCAAGGACATGGAATTACAGAAGCTTAAACTGGCCCAAATGCTGCTGATCTGATGAAGTTGAAGACACATATTTTCTATGACTCAATTCATGATCCCAGGTGAACAGTGTACAGCTCAGGGAAGGTGGTGTCTACCCACAAGGGAGTAAAACCTGGGTTTGTGCAGGTAGAAAAAAAAGCACAGACATGATCATTGTTGGTGGCCCTACAAAAGCTAACTCTATCCAACATTCTTTATTATTATTTTAAACTCTAGAATTGTAGAATTCCATTTTCTCCCTGGGAGGGATGACAAGGAGAAACCTCAAGCCACACGGACACAGTGAAGTGCAGTGTAGGACCCAGCAGAGATTCAGCCAGCATCACGGTCCCAACCAGACATACATAGGAGAAGGAGCTTTCCAACTAGGGAATGCTACATAGGAGTGAGCAAACTCCAGCCACAAGCACAGACCAGATGTGGCACAAATTCATTCATGAAGGTACAAGACAACTGCATCGTTTAGGGATGGATGTGTCCCCAAGCTGAGGATGGAAAAGCAGAGTGTGTGGAGCAGCGGCCACCAGGACTGCAGTGAGCAGCACATGAGCGGGGAAGGGAAGGGTCACATTGCACTTCATTCACGAAGCCGTGGAGAACACGGTATGTTTTTTCTGTATGTGCTGTGGATCACTTTAAAATATTAAAACAGTAAAGACAAGCAGGAGGGGATTTCCTTGATCTTTGTCATTTAGTGTTCATAAAGCAGTTTGGGCATCAAATTCTCCCCCGTCAGAGAGGCGTATGGTGCTTTCAGAAGCCGGTGCACCTGGGCCCCGCCAGTCAGAACCCATTTCTCAAAGGAGGTGAAGGCTCATGTTAGAAAGCTTAGCAGGGGTCCCGGGCAGATCTCACTGGGAAGTAAACAGGCTGAGACAAGATGAATGAACTGAAAAAAGTTGGGGACCACACAGCAAGAGAAGGATTGACCATGAGCCTCCATCTCTTCCGGTTCAACAGCCACGACTCAATCAAGTACAGATGGAAAGACTTAAAACATCCTCTCATTGAACAGGGATAGGATTTTGCTTTGTTTGTTTGAAGCAGGGTCCCATGTAGCCTAGGCTGGCCCTGAGCGGCTAATCCTTTGGCTTTTATCTCACAAGTATTGGGATTACATATGTGCAGTATCACTGTGCTTGGGAATTGCTTTGTTTTCTGAGACTGAACTTGAAATGGCAATTCTGTCTCAGTCTTCTGAGTGCTGAATCTAGATACCTGGCGAGACTTTTTCGTTTTATTATTCCTTAAGTGATACATACACTGTGACAGCGATACATTGCTGGCTTCATTTGAGGGGTCATGAGTGACGGACAGACGATTTTAGGCATAGGAAAGGACATGCGCAGGATTCATGTAAATGCTCTTCCACTTTATTGAGGGGCTAGCACATCTGCAGACTGTGCATTCAGTGGCCTTGGTGATGAAGGGAACATCTGTGGGACTCTCCAGAGGAAAAGCTGCACCAGCTAGAGATCCTCTGAGGAGCCAATAAGAATGTCCCATTAACAGTCATGAACTGACCAAGCAGTTGCTACTCTTTCGTATTAAGAAGTTATTTTGTTTGTTTTTAGACACAGTTCTTTTACATATTTTACATACACTGTTGCTAATCTAACACTCAAAAAACTCACTTAATACAAATTCTAGGATGGTTAATGCTTGTTTAAAATTCAAAGAAAAGGTCTTTGGCATGGATATTAAGAATCACTTTTAGTTAAAAAAAATAATTGAGCTGGGTGATTACACACCTTTAATCCCAGCACTTGGGAGGCAGAGACAGGCAGATCTGTGAGTTTGAGGCCAGCCTGGTCTACAGGTGAGATCCAAAACAGCCTGGGATATGCAGAAAAATTCACTCTCAAAAACAAAACAAAAAACTGAGAAAAGGTTTCCATTTGGTTCACTTGTACTTAGCTTACATTAACTAAATTTGTATCATCATCTAAGGTTATCATTTTTAAGTTTTCAAATTACTCTCTCTCTCCGAGTGTGTGTTTGTGTGTGTGCGTGCACGCGTGTGTGTTCAGGCACTTGGTGCTAGAGTACATGTGTGGGAGTAGAGGACACCTTTGGGGAGTTCCTTATTTCCACCTGTTTTTGAGGCCGACTCCCCCTCATTGCTGCTGCTGTGTATTCCAGGTTAGTGTTCCATAAGATTCTGGGCAATTCTGTGGTCTCCATCGTCCATCTTGCTGTAGGAATGACAGCACAGATTTATGCTCCCAGATCCAAGCTGAGTCTTGGAAATCAAACTCTGGTTGACAGGCTTGCATGACAAGCATGTTTTCCTCCTAAGCCATCTCACTGGCTCCTTGTCTTCTAAAGATTTTAAAAATGTGCCAGCACCTTTGTAGCTAGGGGTATCTCAGATCCCAGGTAAACTCAGGCAAGAGGAAGTGATATACATAGTGGCAGGCCCAGGAGAAAATCCCACCTCTACCCCCAGCATATAGATCCCAGGCCTTCTTCCCCAGACTGGCCTATCCTAGATCCTCAGGCCTACATTACTAGGGTTGCAGTGGGCCCTGCTATCATGGAGTGAAATCTAATCCCACAGGTCACAGGGGAGGGAGTGGAAGGGAGGGCGAGGGAAAGCGTGTCAACAAGTATCCGGGCACAGAAATACAAACTAGCTTGGTTCTGAACTGGCGCTTTCACACGTCAATGCTCTCAGTGCGGCTGACTGAAGTAACACAAGTGTTTATGTGCGCAATCTTTTATGAACATGAACTATTTTGAAAACTCTTTTACGAAGCCAAGTTTCTTTCCTTTTAATAAAATGCCAAGCAGAATTAGGTGGGGTCTCTTCCAAGGAGGCTTAAGGTAGGATAAACTCAAACACCTTAAGTTAGCAAATTAAAATAAAACAAGGGTTGCGAGTCAGGCTCAATGGCAGAGTGCGTGCTCAGTAGGCGTGAGGCCCTGGGTTCCACGCCCAGCACACAGACAACAAAAACCTATCACCTAGTTCTAGCTTTAAAAAAAAAATCACACAGCTGTTAGGTGGTGATGGCACACACCTTTAATCCCAGCACTCGGGAGGCAGAGACAGGCGGATCTCTGTGAGTTCGAGGCCAGCGTGGTCTAGAGCGAGTTCCAGGATAGGCCCCAAAGCTATAGAGAAACCCTGTCTTGAAAAACCATACAACAACAACAACCCCCCCAAAAAACCAAAAAACAAAACAAGACAAAACCAAAAAAACAAACAAAAAACAAAACAAAACAAAAACACTCACACAGCTTCATAATCACAAATGGTGATCAGCTCTTAATTTCCCCTCCAGTTGAGGGAAGAAAGAAGCCCAGATAGAAAGCTCCTCAGATTGCTCTTCTCAGGACGGTATTCCAGATGAGTCGTGAGTTTAACAGTGAAGAAAACCTCTCAGGGACCCTCGGATTTTATTAGAAGCCAATGGGAGAGTAAGAAGGCACAGTGATGTGGCAGATGCTGCAGCACAGACAGGCTACCGGAGGGGTCGGCTGTGAGAGACCAGCAAAGCCCTCTACTGCATGTGGAAACTTCTAGGCTTAGTATGGAAGCAGAGACTCCCTGTAAATTAGACCCATTTCGGCATCCAGCTTGCAGTATCCTCTCTGCTCTCAGAACCTAACTATGTGCATGGAGGCTTTACACCGTGAAGTTCAATAGCATGTAATCAGCATATCTGTTTATCCCTCTGTCCCTCTGCAGCCTCATCTCTAAAACGCGTACCTCTTCCTCATAAGATGGCTGCAGGTATCCAGGAGAGCAGTCTGCTGGTGGCAACAGTATTAGCTACTAACTTCCTCTCACAGGCCTTGGGGCTCTTCTGCCACAGGCACACATGGAATCCCTGCTGTTTTCCTCTCCTATACCTGAGTTCCAGTCTCTAAGAACCAATGCTTGCTCTTTCCTGGAGCCCCCTCTGGCATGAGACCCCCCTGAGATCACACAGAAACAAAAGAACCACACACCAGACTGTGCCTTTAGCCTCAAGACCCATCACGCTCACGTCTTCTCTCCTCCAGCACACAGACCTGCCCCTCTGGCCTGCCTGGTACCTCTTTGCTTCTACAGCACCAGGAGCCTGGCAGGGCTGAGAAACACTAGTTGGAGATGTCAATGATATTGGATTAAAGGGCACACACACCTTTGGAGCTATCCCTGCCATCCCGGAGCCCCACAGCCAACTGAGAGGGTTCAGAACTGTAATCTCAGAGCTACGAATCCATTTAATTTTACAGTCTTGAAATATGGAATCCCCCCAAATTCAACACAAGGCAGCTGTTTTGCTTGCAAATGAGAAGGGTCAGCTGTGAAAATACAGCCCCTAGAAAAACAAGGACAGGACAGGCTGCAAGGACACCTCCAGGGGCCCTCCACTGCTGAGTCAGGAAGCCAGGTCAGCTATGCCTGACCCATGGGCTACCTAGCCCCACAATTTCACTGTTTCCACATTCTGGCTCACAGATTCCATCTTGAAACCGGCCCCCCATCAACTAAAAACGCATCCATTTAGCTTAGTGCTTTCATGATTTGACGATATATACAACTGTCAATCAAAGCTGAGGACCAGTCAGGCAAACCCAGATTTAATTCCTCTCTGACATGACCGACTCAGGTTTAAAAATATTTTCTAGGTTAATGTAATATCTTGACGTCTTTATGGTCTCTTGGACTTGACTCTCATGGTTTAGGGAGGACCAGAGTCTCAAGATTTAAGGAGGATTCTATTTCCATGGCTTAAGGAGGACTAGAGGACTGTTCCAGTGTTCAGCTCTGTCTTGCCTGCATGTAGCATGTGACTCCCCCTTTCTCTCTCCCATGGCCTCCAAATAGATTGCACCACCCAGCCTCCTCTCTGGAAGGTAGGATTCCACCCAGACTTTGCTGTCTATTCTTCATCAGGACCATCCCTAATGCCCACATATATAAACATCTCAAATCTCTGCAGATAACTCCGACAGCAAATAAACAGGACACACTTTATACAGCGGGTTCTCAATGAGATGCTGCCAAGCTGGATTTCAAAAGGCAGGCTCCAGCTTCCAAGCTAAGCAGCACATGGCTCTGCCTGCAGTTTCTGCCTCTCCTCCCCTCACTCAGGAGAGAGGCCAAAGCTGATCTTGAGGGATTGCTTCATAAGGAAAAATCAGGGCAGGGCACCATCCCAGGACTGGCCACGGAAGAAGGGCTAGCAGAGGACTCTGGGAAGACAGACCTAGGTGCATGAACAGGCTCGTCAGTTCCCACAGTGAGCCCTCTGCACTGCACACAGGTCTGAGTGCTGACATGGGGCTTCCCACAGCTCCCACTGGCCTCCAAGCACATATTTGTCATCAGAGGCTCTTGATGAAGCTGTACACAAATATCTGACAGTTGTTAAATACAAAACAAAACAAAAAACCACTCCACAGAAACCAAATCAAAACCAGCTGTGAGGGCGAGGGGCCAAAAACTGGGGGTAAGCGCAAAGGCGGGCAGAAACACTTGTTAACACAGCGTGGCTGACTGAGCAGCAGAGGAAGAAGTCATGCCGCATGACTGCCATGCTTCTCCTGTGACTTTGCTGTGAAGACAACAGACATTCCACCTTCTAGAATTCTGTAGCCAATGAGGTAGAGCTTGAATCTCAGCTCTGGATGTATCTGCCACCGCAGGCCTTCTCGTTGCTGCCAGCCTGCAAGGGGCTGTATGGTTGTGTTAACAGTTAGTGCTCAACTTACTTTCCCTATTATCACTAATTAACTTCCCAAATATGCAGAAAGCATACGGCTTCACCAAAACGTGAAGGCATAAATGCCGTGAGCACAGCGCTAAGAATAGGATGATGATGACATCAGCCATGGTGCACTAGCCAGTGTTGCCAAGAGGCCTGAGTGAGGGGCAGATGGTCTCAGGCTAATCCTGGAGGCAGGAGAATGGCTAGCTTCTGGCTATGGGATCTGGGAATTCCAATCCCCTGAGGATGGACCAACACGGCTTGTTTCATCAGCCCTCTTAGGAGTCATCCTTTTTCCTCTTTAGTTAGATGGAGTAGAAAAATATATCTTGGCGCTTCTCAGAGCACGATGCTGAACCCACAGTTGGAATAAAATAAAAACATGGAAACTGATATTTTGTCCCAGGATGAGAAATAACCCTGGAGGCAAAGTTGAGCCAGTTTCATAAAATGAGGCTAACACATTTGCATGTTTGAGTCAGAATGAGACTTTCCTTAAGAAACCCATCAATTAAAGCAACACTCGGGGAACTCCTCAGCAGATCTGTGGCTGCAACACTCTGTGGTTCATCAGCTTGCAACTTCCGTTTCCTCAGGTTGCAATGAGGCCAGACGAAGGACTAGGGAGTCAAGGCCGGTCTCTGAGAGCCAGCACTCTCAGGAAGTTGGGCCTTGAAGGTAAAATGTGAAAGCATCCTTCATGTGGCCAAGTTTTTAGAGCATAGGAAGATGAATGAGGCCTTTCCACTGTGGGGGCTTCTAACATTCCATGGGCAAAATAAAAACATCATTTGACAGCTGGATGGGACTTAAAGATGTGGGTGTCTGTTCAAGGTGCCATCTTTACAAGATAAAATACAAGACAAGGCAAATGGCCTCCATGGAAGTGCTTTTCAACTTTTAGTGGGAAATAAAATTAACCCTCCATACATATTTCACATTACGAACATTTGAATTGGCACTTGGGTGGCAGAGGCAAGCGCATCTCTGTGAGGTTGAAGTCAGCATGGTCTACATAGTGAGTTCCACGTCACCCAAGGCTACACAGTGAGATCCTGTAAATAAAAACTCCCTGTTCTCTGCCATAATGGTTCACTGGTCCTGTTACTTGACCTTCAAATCCCATCTCTAATGACATCCAGTCACTCTCCCTCATACTGCTACCACCAAGGCATCTTTCTAGGTTGGCCCCAAGCTCCATGTGCAACCATGCTTCTTAACTCCTCCTCCTCCACTGCCTGCTGCTCTTCATAGCAGGTCAGGCACCACTGAATGAACTCACTTTAGTTCGTCAGGAAGAATGACAGCACACTGCAAGGAAGGGTGGTGGGTAGCAAAGCTAGGGCTGCCACGGTCAATCTCGCTGAATTCAGATGGCCCTGCTTGGCTGTATCTTTATTACTGTGGCCTTTCTGTGCAAACAAGGGGACATGTGGCCTCTAGCAGGAGCTTCTTTAAGGAGCAGTACTGCATGGAGACACAGGTGCTAAAATTCACACAGAACTTTCCAGAGAATAGTGCTGGAAGGGCAGGGAAAGGGGAGTGACTCCATGATGGGCATGTTTAGCTCTGGGAGTGATGAAAATGTGCAAATGGGGGGCAATGATAGCACCACCCAGGGAAAACTAAAAACTACAGAATTATACACTTGAAGAGGAAATGAGTTTTGTGGCTGTCACATGCTCTGAAAGTCAGGAAGGCTAGGGGTGCTGCATCCTTCCTCCCCAGTCTTTCAATGACCAAATGCAACTTTTGTTTATAAAGACAGTTTCTCATCCTTCAAAACTAAAGGGAATGATGGCTGTATCCCCAAAAGGCTTTCCTGCATCCTGACTCTGAGGCTCAGGACTAACTGCCTATGTAGAGGCTAAACATTTTTGATAGCACCTCAGCTCACTGCCGACACCTTCACTTTTCACAGTGACATGAGCCCATGAGTGCCACTGTCTCATTACCCCTGGTCCAGTAACCACCATTGAGACTTCTATGCAAAAGTTGTGATTTTAAAATTCTGGCTTTCTTCAAAATTTCATAGAGGGCAAGCTCCAAAATGCCACAAGCTACATCTGGCTCATCAGCTAACTGGCTTAATATTGCTCACCTAAAATGTTATGGGGTATTTCTAACTTGGTGAAGGGAACTTCAAAAAACTCACTCAGGTTCACAGGCAAAGTTCTGTCCTTCCTGCCCACAGCCTATTGTCACCAAGGCTGGCAGGAACTTCTTTTCCTCTGGGCCTTTGAGAAGGCTATGACCAACTGAGTCAGTAAAATGCAGACTAACCAGATGTGATCAAGGGTTGAGTCCATTACCCTGGCATTTGGTCTATCTCTAGAGTGAGATACAAGGAAATCTCTGCTACAGCTCTTCTGAGTAGCTAAGAAGAAGTTAATTCTATTGGCTGGCAAAGCCCTTTCACCATCTCATCAGTGAAGTCAGAGCTGCCAAGACCTGCAGGTTCCTCCTTATGCACTTCCAGGCCACAGAAGCAATCATCAGCAAAGCCTTCTGAAACCTGCCTGGGACCCCAGTCTTAGTTCTAGGGGACAGTTTCATCTCTCGGAATCCTCTAGAGATGCTATTCACTTCCTGAAGATGAGGGACTCTCCAGCTTCTAGGTACCAGACACCAGTGAAGGACCACATTTGCTTAACACCCCAGCATCCGAACAAGTTAGAGAAAATTTGCTTTCAGCTCTGAGCCAAGCGCTAGAGGCAGACTGCCTTGTTTCCGGGTGTGCCTGTCAATCTCACCCCAGCCTGCTCATGGAGCCCAAGTAGCTGTGCTCTGTTTTTTCCAATGGTTTCTTCTACTCAGAGCTCATCCCACCCCTCCAAACGGTAGCCCTTATTCCACTGGCTGGCCAGGACTGGTCGAGGTTGGCCACTCCCTGACTACTTGGGGCCTCCTCAGTGGTGTGTAGATGCAATCCCTGGGGTGTTTATCAATGACCAGGACTCACAGCTCTGTAGCCCTGAGTCAGATTTGCAGAAAATGGGATGGCAAGGGCTCCCATGCATAGTCAGGGAAGTGCTGTGACCTCTTCAGGCAAAAGCCATTCCCTGGGGTGAGATGCTGCCCTCATTCTCAGCCACCCGTTTGGAGGAACTGTGGGTTTCACTGCCACCTCTGTCAGTCCCTCCTTTAGAGTGGGGACCTGCACAATTCCAAAGCCAGGCAGGGCCATTCACAATAGGTCAGTACTGGTACCTAAGACTGTCAACCACACGCAGGCCATGTTTTCTCTGATGACAGTGAGTCCAAGGTCCTCATTGACTTGTGTTTTGACAGAGACCTTACAGACTGTTCTCCAACAGCTGTGCTCAAGCACACCTTCCAGAAACAAATGATGCTCAGAAGTCAGGGACCTGTATTTGTTCTGCCTTGAGTTAGTGCTTTCAGCAGCTACAGGGCAGACACTGTAGCACCAGGGTGTGCCACTGATAACCAAGGTGCTACTTTCAGAAAAAAAATGCTAAAATCAACCACTCTATCCTCTTTCATAGTGGCAAGAGTCAGGCAAGTTGCAAACCTCAGTCCTTAGGATGGAAATGTTGTGTTCTTACCTCAGCAGCTTGAGTCTCTTGGTGGAGCAGAGTAAGACCAGTCAAGTCTTCTAAGAAGGAATGTGAGGAGTTAAACACCTTCGCTAGGAAGGCAAATCCTTCCCGCTCATATTGATCAAGAACCTGCAAAAACATTGGTACACTTAGAAAGGGAGCTGTAGTTTTAAACATACATTAAAAGGGTCTTATTTCTAACAATCACTTGTTTAAAACAGGGAGGTAGCTTGGCAGGCAAAGGTGGCTGTCACCATGCTTCATGACCAAGTTCAATCCTCAGAGAGGGCCTGGAGGATGGAAGGAAGGAAGAGACTCCTACATGTTTTCCTCAGACACCATATGCACCCCATGGCATAGACACAGTACACACAAGTATAAGTAAATAAATAAATGTGATAAAACTTTCTAAAAAGAAAATAAATATAGGTAAAAATGCCACCTGACAGGCAAAAAAGTAAGACAGCTGGAGAGAGGGCCGAGGGGTTAAGAGACTGACTGACTGCTCTTCCAGAGGACCTGGGTTCAGCTCTCAGCACCCACCATCAGGTGGCTCAGAACTGTCTGTTCTCCAGTTTCAGGCAAACGGATGCCTCTGCACTCATGAACAGACAGACAGCTGTCCAGGGAAACAGACAGAGACAGAGACAGAGACACAGAGACATTCTGTTTTTTTCAAACAATCTTTAAGAAAGAGTATAGAAGGATGGAGTATTTATTCTCGCCTCTGATTGGAAGAGCCACATCATCGCCCGTGTAGATGTTAACTTCTCCCAACAAAGTGAGTTTCATGCAAGTTCATTGAATGTTCTATAGGACTCAAGCTACTGGGCCTAAGATTCATTTGTTACAAAATAAATATAGAGGGAAGAGTCGAGGAAAAATGGTAAGTGATCAAGGGAATAGGCAGAACAAAATGGTTTGTTAGAAATCTGTCATTCCAGCCAAAAACCATTTAAAAAAACATAACTGTTAGAAATGGGAAAGTCACTGTCAGCAGGAGTATCACAAATGAGGACAATCACCACAAGTGACCAGAGGAATCAAACCGAGTGAAATATGCGCTGGGCCCACCAAAGGGTTATAAAAGTCAGGACACAGCAAGTGTTAGCAAGGATGTGGGAAACTTGGGACTCACCTGAAGTATAAGATGAGACCCTCACTTTAAGAAGTTTAGTGCTAGTGGCCCCTGCACCTCGCCTGGCCCTGGTGGTGTAGGTGTGGGAGAGCTGGCCCTGAGGGCATGAAAACAGGAGAACTGGTCTGCTGGGGCAACACTGGAGAGCTCACCCTGGTGGTAGGGACTGTGAGAGCGAGCTGGCAGGCTGACCAACCTTGCAACTACCAAGGCCCAGAACCAGGGCTATGAGTTGGCCCACCCCAACATCCACCCCATCTATGAACTGCTGGAGGCATGTGAAGGGGCCAGTCCTGCAGATCCAAAGTTGCAGGATCTCTACCACACAGGGCAACAACTGGATATCCAAGAGCAGTCCCAGTGAGGGCCCAGTATCAGATGGTGTAGTAGAAACCAGGCGCCTCAAAACAAACCAGTGACTTTTGCAATGAACTCTTGCAAGCAAAGACGAATGGATAAAAGGGTTTACTGTGTGACTCACTGTGTCATACGATAGCTTCCATGACAAGATTTTTCTTTTTCTTTTCTCTTAAATTTTATTTTACTTTGGGAGAAGGTTACAAAGGCAGAGGGTGGATATGAAGAGATGAGGAGATGAATGGGATCGAGATGCATCATGTGAAAGACACAAAATGTTATGGTTTTTGACTCTTTAAGAGGCAAGCCACGCCCACTCCCAGTGA
>LOJH01004490.1:15594-35874 GCA_001685095.1 Ellobius talpinus | reverse complement strand
GTATTCATTTAAACACTGTCTGGCCCATTATATCTAGCCTCTTCTTGGCTAACTATCACATTTTAATTAAGCCATATCTAGTAATCTGTGCATCACCGCAGGGTCATGGCTTACCGGGAAGATTCTAACATACATCCATCTTGGGGCGGAGCTTCATGGCATCTGCCTGACTCTGCTTTCTTTCTCCCAGCATTTTGTTCTGTCTTCTCCACCTACCTATGTTCTGACCTATGAGGCCAAGCAGTTTTCTTTTTTAATTAACCAATGAAAGCAACAGATAGATAGAAGACACTCCAACATCATTGTTCTCTTTGTTTAATCATTCTGGATGCTCAATGAGCCATTTTTGTCTGTGTATGAGTATTATTTTGTTCTATAGAAACCTACCTGATAGATTCACTACAATATCTATACGTGGTATTTGACCAGGTAAGTGTACAGCAAGGGTGGCCAAGTTGAGACATAAAATTATCTCTCTTGTCTTTAACTTCCACACCTAACTGTTCCAGTCTTGTCCTCAAATGTGAGAGCACCAGCTTCTGGAGAGATTTTTGAAACTTTGAAGCCCATATGTTTCTTTCTGGGTTTATGCGAATTTGATCAATATATGTATTGTGTACTTTCTACTGACAATCTTTATATTTTTCCTCTTAGATGTCTGTTATTGACTGCTCTTCCATTTTAGAGAAAATAATTTCATTTGGGGGGATTTTTGGAAAGGAAAGATTGCTCAATCTACCATGTTTAAATGGCAGTACTGCCCTGCATTTTCTGGGTTGTAATCGTGTCATGTCAAATCATTATAAGCAGGCTTGACTCCTCTTTCTCCCAGAGCTCCAGACTCCTCTACTGTGAGCAGTCCTGAGGGCTTGGCCTTGCAGTATATCTAGATTTTGACCACTTCTTTATACTCCCACTTACTCCTCTGTAGTCTAAGCCAATTTTTCCTGTACTATCCAAGCAAAATCCCCAACTCCCCATTCTCTATTGATCCTTCTTCAAGGACTTCTGGCTCTCCCATCTCATAGATGGGTAATACCCAAAAGCCAGCCAGGTCTTGTCAACCCAGCCTTCACTAACTTTCCAGCAAAGGGAATCACGAAGTTGCTGGGCTTCCATGGCTGCCTGGCTTGCAACCTCCAGAGGCTCTCTGACTGCATTAGTGTCTCTCCAATCACTAACCTCATTGTGACTCTGCATAATCACTCACTGCTTTTGCTCGGGCCTATGGTACAGAACCTCCATAAATGGTGATCCACAAATATTTATTGAATGAGTAATTATGTATAAAAATATCTCAGTTGCCTTTGCTTATTTTTAGCCATGGGAACAACCAAGTCCTGTGGAAATGTCCTTATACTTCAAGATGATCATTTTCCTATCTGCAAGAAGGAATGGTAGTTCAAATCATGTGCATTTTTAAAACAAAACAAGATGCAATATTCACACATGCACAACATGAAATGGGGCAAAGTATAAGTGGGGTGATTGTAAGTTTTGCCATCTTTTGACTTCAGAATTTCCACTTTGATCTTTGGTTTTGTTTTATTTCTGCCTCTTACAGTGAAACTTGCTTGGAGAACACAACCCTTCTCTGAAGTAGACACATTATACCACAGATATCTCTGGGTTCTCCCACTTCCTTCTGGACAGTTGTGAGTCCAAGGTCCCATACCATAAGACATATGTGCACATGGGTTCATGCTAGCAATAGGACACAGAGGGAGAAGCTCAGCTGGGGACACACACTCACAAGCCTAAGGACTGTGCCTGTTTCTCTTCCGTGACTATAAATATAAATTGGCCCATGCTAGAGGGTGCCACGTAGATTCCTGCCCCACTTTCTTAAAAAGTATCATTGAGGAAGGTTTGTGTAATGAAATCTCATGTATTATTAACCTAACCTTAGTGCGAATGTACAAGGAATGGGCTTAATTCAGCTGAAATTTATAGGCAATTTGTTAACACAGCAATGTGCATTGGAAGGTACGTTAAAGCCACATTGGTTTTAATACACCATTCAATAACTTGAGCAGAGGTTAAAAATGCTGCTTAACCTCCATTAAGTATTTTTAAAATGCTTTAATTTAAAATTATTTGTAGTGTGTGTGTAAAGATGAACGTACACAAACCCACACTAATAAATACGGCACTAAATATGTTTCCCCTGGCTTTTTATTTTTTATTTTTTTGCTCTAGCTCTGGATGACCTCGTACCATTCAGCAGCTGTGCTTAATCAGAGGCCAGACCGAGAAAGGCAGGGGATGATGTCAAACCATCCTGGGCTAGTGACCCTCCCTTGTCCTTGAGAACCAGAGGCAGAGAGGGTTTATTGAGGGCGCTGGCAGCTCTGAAATACAATAAGGCCTAATTTATAAAGGAAATGGCTTCTTGTGACATGTTGGGTCCTAATAGAACAATGCTTCATGCTTTCTTCAGTACTTGCTTCTGCCTCTTATTTTATAAGTCACATAGACTATTAGAGAGTAAAACAAAGTATCTTGTTTCATTAGGAAGCATATCTTCCTGGCTAAGTGATGGGCTCATAAACCAGAATTTTATGAAGACCCTGCTGATGGAAATCAGGTGGCTGATGCTCTAGGCAAACCTGGAGCATCGATAGGCATTGAGATCCAATCGCACCCAGATCTTAGTGAAAACAACAAACAAACAACAGCAACAAAACCTTTTGAAGTTAATGCTTTTTTCCCCAGCAAGAACTTAGTCTCAGGTTAGGCATCAATCTCAGGATCAATTGCCAGGAAATAGTCTTACCTTGGAGATTCTGGATTGCTTGCTTTGGAATATGTCAGAGGAGGGAAGAGGGAAATCCTTATTTCAATTTCAGTGTAGGAAGAAAAATCTTATTTCTGGGGAAACTTCATAATAACAGTTCCAATAATGATAGCATAGAATAATTGTTGGGTACTTATGGAGTACCCAGCTCTGCCTGGGAGCTTTGCTATGAAGTCCGTGTCATGTGCCTAATATTTCTATGATGGGAGTTGCATTCGCTCCCCTCCTGGTTAGGCAAAGGGAGTAGAATTTAACAATAGAAGAGGCATTTACAAATCCCTGAGAATCTGACTCCAGAACTCATGCCCTCAAACTATGGGGACATTTAAAAAAATAAATTGACTTAAATATTCATTAAATAATCACTTGAGGCTGCTTTAAGATACATATAGTTGTAAATATCTGTAACCTTCTCCCACCTTCAACGTCCCCTCAACACATGGTTCTGGTTTGTTCCTTCGGGTCCTGGGAAATCTCATTTGTTGTGGAAAAATCCAAGTAATAGGCATGAGAAAGAAAAGAACACTGTCGTGGACTGCCTGGGTGAGGGGATGACAAAGACCAGAGCAGCAGGCTCTAGGAATGGGGTTATCTGCACAAACTAAGTTGGAAGAATTTATAGATGGTCTCTGTGGTGCAGAGAGGATGGATGAAAGTGTGCATCTGATAAATACTGAAATGCAGTAGAATGAAAACAGAATATAAAAGTTTGCCTTGGGTTATGGCAATATCTATATAATATATATGTATGTGAAATCATTATAATCCCCCAGATTTTATCAGAGATTTCAGTATTTGTATTATTTTTATTAATTTTGTATTTGATGCTTAGAAAATATGCTGTGGCTAGGCATAATGGTGCACACCTTTAATGCCAGCACTGCAAAGGCAGAGGTAGGCAGTTCTCTGTGAGTTCAGGACTAGCCTGGTCTACATAGTTAGTACCAGACCAGCTAGGGCTATTTAGTGAGATGCTGACTTCAAAAGGGGGAAAGGGAACATAAAAATTAAGTGAGCTTCCAAGAGCCTTCCAAGATGCTCACACAGGTGAGAAATTTGAGCTTGGGTAAAACAGAGGAGTCCAGCAGAAATCTTAGGGTATGGCTTCTACCATTCCCTTTGTTCTAAAAGCAAGAGATTTTATTGAGGGCTGACATTTCCCATCTCTCGTTTGAGCCATCTGTAAATGGAGACTGCTTGTTCATTCCTGGACCATTTGTTTCTCAGCCACTCAGACCCGAAAAAAATCACAAAGAAACTATATTAATTACAGCATTGCTTGGCCAATCACTTAGGCATATTGCTAGCTGGATCTCATATCTTAAATTATCCCATTTTTATTATTTTATATTTTACCACAAGACTCATGGTTTACCATCAAGGTTCCTGCATCTGTCTCCTTTGGTGGCTACATGGCGTCTCCTTGACTCTGCCTACTCTCTCTCTACATCTCTGTTTGGATTTCCCATCTGGCTTTACTCTGTTAAGCCATTGGCCAAAAGCAGCTTCTTTATTTACCAATAGCAATAAAACATTCACAGCATACATCACCTCCCCCATCATCCATCAGATGATTTGTTGAAAGTTGCATATTCAATTCATAATGCTGCTTCTTACACACCCCTTTCTGCATTCCCTGTTAGGCTGCACAATTCTATTGCACAAGTCACTCTTTGCACTCACAGATTTACACTGACCATTTTCCCTCTCATAGGTAAGGAAATCATTTCATACATTAAGGGACCACAGAGATTGATCCAACCGTTGCTCCATCTGTCCACTGAGCTATCTACCCACTTTATTGCTGTATCTGTTTTGTCAGTTGGCACATCTATTTAATATGGCACTATGTGCCAGGTCCTGAGCTCCTTTAAGAGACACAATCACAAATATACAAAGTCCTTGTGCTTCAACTAGGAGGATCTGGTTTGTGGAAGTACAAGGAACATTTAATATAGAAGAAACTGGGGGATTCTTGAAGGATGGGACATAAAGAATTTAATAGAAAAGATCTGAGCTGAATTTTAAGAATATATAACAGCTGGCAAAGTAGCAGAGGAGCGAACAGTTACCAAAGGAGGAACTAAATGCAGAGCGTTTGTGCCATACCTAACTTAATAAAAGCACTAATTGCCTTAAGTGACAATAGGATAAGTAGGGTTGTGTTTGTACCTCCATCAACATTGGGTCAACAGTATGGCAAATGCGGTTAGCATTATTTTTTATTAAAACACCAAAATGAAGGGAAACTTTAGTATCCTGATTTGAAGATCGTCGCCGTTGGCCCTGTATCCATCCACCCTGATTATTGAGCCCTTCCCGACAGACTCCTTCCATGAACATCATCGTGTCCATGGTTTAAGGTGCAGAGAATTGTCTCCTAATGGCCTATAATGAGTGCTAAGCCGAGCGCTGCCCTCCTTTTCTGAACATGGCCCAGAGGTTAAGTTTGTTTTCTTTCTCCCATTTCAGGACCTTAGCAAAGCCTAGTTGTTCATGGTCCCCAGGAGGGATATTGCTGGGAAATGGGCTCTCATTTATGCTCGGGACAGCTGCTGTCTTGTACAAATAGCCCTGACAGGAGAGGCTTCCCTCAGTCTTGCTAATATTGCAGACCTCTGTGGGTTCTGCAAGGCCCTTTCAGGTATAGCAGTGTTGTGATATGAAGTCCATTCTCCTTGTGCTGGAAGATGACACTTTGACTTTTCTCTGAGGTTTGCCTTGCTCAGGACCGAGAATTGCCTGAAATAAGACAGGAAATGATATGTATTACCAGGCTGTTTTGTGCCTGCGAACTCTCAGCTCCACATAAAACAAGGCTGCACTCTGGCCTGTCGGCTGTGTTTAAGAAGGCAGTATAAAGACATTTGTGAGGGAACACAATCTCAGGAATATCAGGTATAATGATACAGATGTAAAAGTGTGCACCATGAAGCTGAGCTAATGACGTGAGATCAGAGATGTGTTGAGTTGAAGAAGAAATTAAGGTCAGTTATCATTAAGCCACACTCAGGAGTGGAAGTTTAAGCAGAACAGGAAGGGAAGTGTTGTTTTCTATAGTTGGAAGCCATCAACTGAGAGTAATGGTCTAGAATTAGGCACTTTCAGGTGAGACGACAAGCAGGCTGTGAGCAGGAAGTTCCCTGCGTCATTCTAATTGAACTGCTTAAAAATAGGACAACTAAAGTACTGGTGGCGTTAACCTTTATAATCAAGCTCTCGAGAATAGGAGAGTTCACCTCCCAGCAAAGTCCATCATGGCTGCTCCCTGGAAGCCCCCACACGGCAGCATCCCCAGATGCAAGTGCTTTCTTGGGCTTTCTTTCATGATTGTTGTCTTTGGCTTACATTTCTAATATTTTTCTCTGTGGTTCCTCACTCTCCAAGATTTGAACTAGGCAATCTTACGTACTAAAATGCACCCCTATTTGTATATCCAGACTTTTCTAAGAAATCATTTCTTGCAAAAATTATCCCTAATTAATTGAGAATTCTCTGTGAGTCTAAGCTATGTGAGTCCAAATTACTTCTAAGCATCTGTGATAATGGGTAATTCATACAAATTGGAGAACTCTTCGTGCCTTCCTGTTACCAGCCTCAGGAATTTAAGGAGCCAGGTACTTTCCTTCCTCAGTTACCAAAGTCATTGGGATCTGTGGCTTGGATCATATAATGATCCAGGGAGCCAATAGGCATTAGATGATGTGGCTACAACCTAGTCCTTCAAATGGATATAAGTACCAAGATAGAGAAATAAATCATGTAATCTGACTATAAATTAATATAAAGATGATGTTGTCTGTGCCAACACCTGGGTGTTCTAGATCGTTCAATCTAAAAAAAACATAGTTTTTTTTTCTGCTATTAGAGCTATCTAAGATGTTGGGAACCAGCTTCAACAAGCACACCACTTACCTACCAGTAGGGGCATGGGAATTAGAAAATTAGGTAGGAAGAACAGATATAAGAATCACAGAGACTATGGGGGGGAGTTACAGTGAATACTGAAATCTGCTGCATTTACTTTTCCATACACTTTTATACCCCACTACAAAAAGGGGAAGAAGACAAAAGACTGCTTTAACATGATACAAAGGACAGCTAGAACAGTTTTGTGCTTCAATACTTGAGACATCAAGTCATTAATTCTTGAGAAAAACAACCCACGCTATAGACCAAGTAACCTGAAGGCAGCCACTCTCTAGGTTAAACCTCCAAATTCAAAAGAAGGAGCAGAAGCATGCTTGAATTCTCTGACCTTAGGTCAGGGTGGAGTAGCTCTATATGTATGGGCCATCTTAATATCCAAAATACCAAATAACCACACCTAGGTCAGGATGTGTAGCCACATTTGCTCTCAACAACTTGGAGCAACTCTCTGACCTTCAGACAAGGCGGAATAGGCTCGCAGGTTTGAGCCTCCACACCAAGACCACAGCTAGGACTAGGACAAGGCAAACAGGCGAATTGTGTGACTTTAGATGATGGCTTCTGGTGAGTTAGATCCTCAAGTATGTGTGGCACTTCACCAGTTACCCTTGGCTTTCCCAGAAGAACAGACAACACAGGAAGGGGTGGCTTTGTCTTCCAGCTCGTCCTCTTTCCTAAAACTAATACATCACAAAACTTCATGATCATAACATTCTTCTTCCACAACTTCATTCAACAGATGGTTTCTGTGATGCCTCTCCATGTTGCTGCAGTTGAATTCCTGGTAGCATTTTGTGTGTGCTTGTATGTGTGTCTCAGTAGATATGTGCATGTGAGCATACACATGTATGTACATCACACTATACCAAAACTATACAAAACACATGTTTGCTCCACACTCAAATGTCTAAAGCCCTTCTGACTTTGTTGTTATTGCTGTCCATCTTCTTGGCCCAGAAGACTTTAAAGAATTCCAATGTGGTTGTGAGTCCCACATTTTTTCCCTTTGCTTTTGACATAAGAAAAAGATGTGGATTATGGAATAAAACTAAAATGTTAAACTGAATGTGTGTGTGTCCATGTATATTTTCTGAGTGTAGTACTTGTGGAACTCACTGACTCCTTGTGTCCATTTTTATACCCTCATCACCTTTAGTGAAGGCCTACTATGGTTAGTAGAGGGAATGGCGACTTATGTAGATGAGGTTCTGGCCATGATGAAGGTGACAGTCTGATGAAAATTAGATTAATTATATGGTTCTGGGCACTGGTGGGAATCAGCGGGATGCAGTGAAGCTGTCAGAGGCATGCCTGAATTGGCCTAGAGAAATTTGTTCATGGCATCGAGGAGGTGGGTAGAAACTGTTGCCATGGACAGAGCAATCCCATCACAAAAAGACCTTCAAGGGTCAAGAAGAGAAAATAGCAACTCTGAGATGCTCCTGTTGGGAGCTGATGCTGAAGAGATAGGTGAAGCTTGACCATGGGGTGGGAAGTCATGGTACAAATCTGGTTTAGTCTTGATATGTCTCTTAAAGGAAATAACCCATAAACTAGTTTGAAACAGAGGAAAGAGACATTAAAAATCTCCTTTCAGGAAGGCTGTTCAAGCTACACTGGGAGGAGGAGATTGACAGGAGGGTCAGGGTTTGCCAGCGGGTAAAGTGACTTCTGGAGTTGGGCAGGCTGTATGTGAAGCTGGCTTGAGTTATTCATTAGTTCAGCATTTGAGGGGAGTTTGTCAGCCTTCCTAAGCTTTACTTTTCTAATCTACATAGAGGACATAAGAACATCTAAATGAACTCATGTGTGTGAATATCCTTCCATAACACTGGTTTCTGCTGCATGCTGTGGAAAAGCTGGTGCCAGCCTCCACAGGGAGCTGGGGAGGGCACAGTTGAAGATATAAAATCTTTGGGAGACGCTGGCAGTAGGTCTTGGTGATTAACAAGGTGTAGATCATGTGTGAGGTAGACAGTTTAAGGGTTGAGAATTTTAACAATATTCGGTATGACTATGTTTGAATTTGAAACAAAAAACATTTTGTATGAGTAAATAGTATTTACTTTTGCTATGAAATCGTTGTTAAATTAAATTTTTAACTGGAAGTCCTGTATTTTATCTGGCTTTCTTCCTAAATATCTCTCCGGTACATAGGATACACCATGCCTACTTGCTAACTATTTGGGCTTGAGTAGAGGAGGGCCAGTTTGTAGTTGAAAGTTCACTCAAGTATATTTAAACTATTTTTAATTGTGAATTAATTTTAAATGTGCATGAACGTTTTGCCTGCATGTATGTATATACATCATGCAGGTGCCTGGTGCCCAGAGAAGCCAGAAGAGGGTTTCAGATCTGCTGGACCTATGTGAGACAGTTGTGAGTTGCATGTGAGTGCTTGGCACTGAATCCAGGCTTTCTGTAGAAGCAGTGAGCATCCTTAATTAACTACTGAGCAACATCCTTAGCCCCCTATACTAAATTTTCATGTAAATGACTTGGTGGTTGTTTTTAGTAGTAATTAATATACTCATTAAGAAGAATTTTAATCACTATTACAGTAAGACCCAGGAGTCCCTTGAGAGTCTTTGGGTTTTGAAAGATATCAAAAGATATCTATCCTTTTTAGAGAAGACTGAACCAAAAGTGAAAACAATTTTCTTTTCTTATTTCTAGGATTTTGCATTTCTCCTGGCCATGCCACTGGCTGCCTGACATGCTTATACTACCCAGTTGGAACAGTGAGCCCTGTCTGCAACAGTGTCACTGGGCAGTGCCCTTGCCATGATCCCTCAGCCACTGGGAAGACATGCTACCAGGCTCAAGACCCTTACTTTGGATTTGATCCTGAGACTAGAAGGTAAATCTTTATATGTATGGATAGCAAAACATCGATTTTACCTTTAGTTTTTCTTATCAACAAGAACTTTGGCAGTTTTCAAACAATAACTTCTATAAAAATGTTCTCTTGGTAAGTATATTTTTGATTCCTTGACATCTTACCTACTAAACATAATAGTAGTTACCACTCCATTCTGTCCTTCTGAACTCCCTTAATACTCTTAGCTTCGCCACAAACTGTTCTCAGTGACCGAGAGACATCTGTATTGTCTTGTTTCCAGTGTGTGTGTGTGTGTGTGTGTGTGTGTGTGTGTGTGTGTTCCTGCAGGTGAAAGCTAAAGTCAGCCCTCCAACTGGCTGGAACTTGCCTGTTAGTGTAGGCTGTTCTAGGTACCTACCGGAACCAGAACTGTGTGTCACCATGCCTGTCTTTTGTGTGGGGGTTCTGATTCTCAAATTCAAGCCCTGATGTCTGCACAGTAAACACTTAATCCTGGAACTGTCTCCCCTGCCCCAGCTTTTTTTTTTTAAGGAAGACACTATTCTCTTCAGTCTTACATAATCTTCACGCTTGAATGGTGAAGGCTGCTTTTGGGAAAAATCCTTCTCCTTTTCTTTCCCTATTTATACTTATCACACCTCCTACACCAGCTTATCCCAGGTCCCAGACCTGCTTAGAGAGAATGTCATGTCATTTGTCACTCTGCAGGATGTCTGGCTAGCTCCGGACTGGAGTGTCTGGGTTAGAAGGTAGATTGAAGAGTTAACATCAACTGGGGAGGAATAGAAGGAGACAGGTGAGATGGAGCCTGGAGTATCAGAAGACACTGGGGTCACTTAAAATGTTGAATCTAGTGATATTAGTGGTCGGCGGAAGGTTGGAGTGTAGAAGACACAAGGAAGAAAGGATCTAGACAAGTGTGGATTTAAGGGAAGGTGATTCATAACAAATTTTATACAAATTAAGTTGGATATTTCTGCATATCAGCTGATCCTTCTGATATTGACTCAGAGAAAGAGCAACCTTGATAAAAGTACACATTATTCTCTGACAAGAAAGCAGTTTCCCTCCATCCATGTTGCTTTCCTACTCATTTGTCTAAGTTTCTTTCACGGAGCACTTGGAGTGTTGCTGTAGTTTGAGTCTGAGGCTTGACCGACCTTGGTGCCTTTGAGAGATGGAAGGTGGGACATTTAGCAGTTAGGGCCCCGTGGGTAGGGTCATCATCCCAGTGGGGGAATGTCCTTGAGGGAGATGGTAGAACCCCAGGCCATCCCTCCTTGTCTTTTTCATTTCCTAGCCATGAGGTAAGTGCTTGGTTGCCTCACACTCCATTGCCATGGTGTATCCTGCTGATGGCGCTCCACGGTGTGATGTGCCAACACAGGCGGGCACCATAGACAATAGAAAGTAACCCTTGAAGCCTGAACTTGGCTAAACCTTCTCTGCCTGTAATTGTCTGGGGTGCTTGCTATGGTGGTGAGAAGCAAATGCATTGACAGTGCATTTCTTTCTGTTCATCTCGAGTGCCATCAATATTCTAAATATGAAAATTCCCACACCTACTGAAGTTCTTCCGTGTCTAGTCATTCTATGTCGCAGATCGTCCTGATCCCAGAAATGCTGTGCTGTGGATGGATGACATTGTTCCCACTCTGTCATCCTAGAATGACCACTTAACTACTTGTACTTCCTGCTTATTCAGTTAATATTTCCTTCTTGGGTCTCTGAGAGAGTTGAAGACAAGATAGTTATAGTTTTCCTTATTTATCAGACTCAGAAAAGAAATTCACTAAGGAAATATAAAGTATATAAGGTCGAGAGTCATAAAAAGATAATTTTGGGTTGGTGATGAAAGGTAGAATAAGAAGTGAACTAAGTAGAACACTGTGGACTCACCAAGATAAGATGGATAATGGGGGATTTTCTCGGGATTTGTCAAATGTAAATGTTGATGTACTTATTACATGTATATATTGTATATAGTTATTATACTTATTGTTTTTCTTACATTAGTTATATCCTAATTTTTTTAAACAAAAAAGGGGAAATGTAGTGATATTTTGTTCATGAGCTAACAAAGAAAGCTTGCCTAAAGATCAGAGTGTGGAGCTAGCCATACTAGTTAGCCACAGAGGCCAGGCAGTGGTGGCACACACCTTTAATCCCAGCACTTGGGAGACAGAGGCAGGCGGATCTCTGTGAGTTCAAGGCCAGCCTGGGCTACACGAGATTGAATCAGTCTAAAAGAGAAACAGAGCCAATTGGTGGTGTCTCACACCTTTAATCCCAGCACTAGGAAGATGGAGATAGAAAGTGAGATGGCTGGGCCGAAAGAGAAGACAGGAACTCAGGATTCATTCTGAGGCTTCCTAGAGACTGCATTATATGTGAGGACTGGTAGAGACAGGATATCCCATTCCGTCTGAGAGTTTTGTTGAGATGAGAGCTAGTGGCTGGCTGCTCTACTTCCTGACCATTTAGCTTTCACACTCTTAATGTCTGACTCCAGATTTTTATTAATAAAACCTATTAGAATTCACACCACTCTTAACCTGTGCTGAGGTGTCGTTTAATTTTTGTGCTGGTATCCTTGTCCGGTCCTATATTGATCAACTGTTCCCATCTTCATGGGACAAAGTCATTTTTGTTCCGCTGTAGGTCAGGCCTAGAGATGGTCCTCTTGCTGCTGCCCTGGGCTGGCTGGCTGGAGGGTAAGCTTGTACTGGCTGGACCTGCAGCCTTGCATCTCGCTTGTCCTTCTCACAAGCCTGATTTCCTGCTCCTGCAGATGGCAGCTTTAGCTTCCTGATCTGCTCCTTGCAGATTCTCCAGCCCTCCACTGTGCAGATGAAATGGCAGCATAAACAGATGACTCCAGATTGTTGCTCCCCCTCCAATCTGTCTGCCTTTTTATACATTCTTAATTTTTGTAAAGTCATAGAGAAAAACAACATTTTTAATGGCCTATTTTGAGTGTGATCCCTTCCAGAGTTTTGGTTTTGCTCCTTTCTTACCTTCTCATCTTCATCCCTAGTCCTTCCTTATGAAATTCATTATATTTTTGCTCTAGATTGGCTGCGGCCTCTTCACTGGATAAAACTGCACATAGAGATGCTGTCGTCTCCTCGTTGCTGGCTCCTTCCCTCGGCTTTACCCTGCTCTATAGGGTTTGAGCATTATTGCTTGATTTCTCACTCTTTTGCTGGTTCATGCTTAAGAATGTTTTTCTTGCTTCTTCCTATTCATATCTTCCCATCCGTTCCTTAGCCCCCATACTTCATGCATACAGTAGCCAAACCCACATAATCCAGACAGCCAAGGGCTAACAAACTTGGTTGTTTTTTTCTTTTTGGTAGTGTAAGGGTGGAACATAAGGTTTTCCATGTGTTAAGCATGTGCTCTATCACTGAGTGACATCCATAGTCCCCTAAATGACTCTTGGAATTCTCGTTTCTATCAAAGACAAAGTATATAACAAAATAGACTAGCTAAACAAATGTTAAAGTAAGATAACTAGCGATTAGAGTTGCCCTGAAGGGATGACAGAAAGGTCTGTGATGTCTTACCCATGAGTCACATTAGCAGGATCTAGGGGACCTGTTGAAGGGTGACATGGATCACCTGCAGTTCTGGAGACTGGTACACCCATGCATACTTTCGACCGAGCAAATCTGAATAGGGACAGCAATCTGGCCAACATTAGCTAGACCACGTGAAGTATTCCTCTGTGGTCTGATCCTCTTAAGAGTTTATGAGTTTGGGGGTCTAATTAAGATGAGAAAGAAGAGAAATGGAGTGAGCTCTCTTAATGTCTGTGAAGAGCACCCTGTGCAGGCCTGAAAAGTCCCAGATGGAGGGGACAGGCAAGATTCTGTGAGCTACAGAGAGAAAAAGAAAGTTGTTGGAATAGAGGCAACCCCGAGACATTTGGAACTATTAGGAAGAAAGACACCCTGGAAGGATAGAGCTCATAGAAGGAAGCCAGAAAGTGTTCCCCCAAATGGAAGGTCAACTCTGAGCGCAAGGGAGACCAAAGACAGCATCCTGACAGGATGGCTTTGAACACAGGGGAGGTCAGAGAATGTACCCTGCTGTGGACTGGGCCAAGCTAGTAAGTACCAGTACCTAATGAGACTGACTGTGTGTGAGAAAAGAGGTAAGTATCAGATGAGAGGGGAAACCAGATAAGCCTTGCTTGAGGAATCCTTGTCATTATCATATCTGAACCAGAAGAAAAGATCTGAGAAAAAAGTTGGGTTTTGGCTTTTTTATGCCTAATTTGAAACTTGGCCTGATATATAACACTAAAAATTCTACTTGTAATGTTACAACACTTAAAAAATGAAACTCCAGGGTGTGTATTGTCTCTGGATGATGACAGGACCCATAGATGAGTCCTTTTATAACCAGGTTGAAGATGAGATATTGGATGGGATATATACGCCAGCACATGGGATGCTTCCATCAAAAACAAGAGAAGGGCTGACTCCCATTTGCTGTTTGTGACTCATCTTTTTTCAAGGTGTCTTTGATTTAATTGTCATTATTAGTAAAATAATCGCTTCCTTTGGTGTCCAAGACCCTATTTCTCCGATCAGCTCTCTGTTTTGCTGTTTTCTTCTATGTACCATGCCTTTCCACTGACTTAGCTCTGTCCTTGACATCAGCCACTACATTACTTGTCATTGACTCTTATTGAGTATATGGTCACCTCTTCAGGTCTGTGCCCTGTACACCAATTGTTTGATCTTAATACTAGTATGTGGCATGCCCTCATCCTCTTGACTAAAGGGATAAACAGCTTCATGTCTCTCTCTCCAAATAAATGGTGCTTTAGTGGGATTCAAAGCCTTTCGGTCAGGACGTGATAGGACCTAATTCATATGCTGACACTGGAAAGAACTGTTGAAGCTTCTCTACAAAGAAAAGAAAAACTATGAGGTCCCAGTCCTGACTCACCATGGAAGAACACCTGCTGGGCAAACATTAGGATGTGTGCTCCCACCTCCAGAACCCATGCAGAAAGCCAGGTGTATTCATATGCACACATGCAATGCTATGGAAGGTAAGGACGAGAGTCACTGGAGCTTGATAGCACCAGTGTAGCTTCAAGTTTTGTGAGAGGCCCTTTCTCAAGTGAAGAGGTTAGCAACTAACAGCGCAAGATATCAGATATCCCCACTCAGACATCTGTCCACACATGTACACATAGGCTCACACACATGTACACTGTGGGAACACTTATACAAAAAAATAGCTTTGTTTTAAAAAAGGAAGAATCTGGATAAAGTTTCCCATGCTTCATTTGCACATTTTGGAATCAGCCACGTGGAAAGTCTGTGATGAGAGCTGACCTTCTCATTGCATTGATGAATCCTGCCATCTCTTTTCCCTTTAACATGGATAGTCACTAGAGGAGAGACATTCTCTCACACAAGGTCATAGAGGGAAAGTACTTCAAACTGACATGAGAATTGCTCCAGTGTGTGTTTGCTCATCGGGGAGAGGGGAACAAATGGACTCTCTCCCTTTTATGATTCTTATTTCTTTTCTGAATGATAGTCTTTGTGGATGTCTCTGCTGACTTCTGCTCGCCACCATATAGCACCAACATTATCTGTTTCTAAAGGGAAGAGTGGACTGATGAATTTATGGGGGTTTCACATGGCATAAGATAATTTTATCATGCAGCTAGGTTGGTGTGTGCCTCTAAACCTCTCACTTGGGGAGATAGAAGCAGGAGAGTCAAGGATGATTAAAATTCAGGCCGACCTTTCCTACATAGCAAGGTCAAGGCCAGCCTGGACTACAGGAGATCCTATCTCAGAGAAACTAAAAGAGATCATTTTATTTCTCAAAAAGTTCGTTTACAGTCTAGATGTATGTAGATATACAGTGTAGAAAAAATGTGTCTTGAGATTTAAAAACAAAAAGACAGAGGATCCTTTTGTGTCACTTGTGTACTGTGGTAGATGCTTATTGCTATAAATGTGTCCATTTCCAGTGTCTACAGTGAACTGTTCTACTGTTAAGCAGTGGGGTTGTAGAAATGCACCATGTTTCCTGAAGTACTGTGATTTCTTCATCAGGCACCTCTAGCATTCTCAGGGATTCTTTCTCACCCCTCCCTTCTTCATGCCTCTTTATTGAGAAGAGCACTGCCTGCTGGGGTTGTCGTAGTTTGACTTACTTTCAATACTGTTTAAAAACAATTCCAAAGGACAAAATAAATGAAATAGAATATACACTGACCCTAAACCGTAGCTGTAGCAAGGACAACAAAACCCCACCAGTCATCGACAGCTTCCTGTGACCAACCTGGAAAAGCCTTTGCATGTTTCCAAGCTCAAGTTTCATTCTTAAACATGTGCTGATCGGTGAAACATGGTTGCATTCTTCCAATGGCTGGCCCTGGTAAAAACATTACTTCATTTACCTCTGACACAGGTTTAACCAGCAAGCATGCAAGCATGGTTTAACCAGCCCTGAAAATAAGAAAGCAAGAAAATTGCCCAGGGTAAAAAAAAATCAATAAAGCAAAAAATGTACATCACATTTGTCTAACTCTAAAACAATGAGAAAGGAAAAATAAAAGTGGGTCACATATAGTTCACCTGTGTCCTGAGCACATGAGCTTCCTGATGTCATCCATACATTGACCTGTGAGTGATACTTCTATCCTGAGTGAAGAAGGCATGTCCAGTTCCTCTGGTACTCTATCCCATTTTCTATATAACTTGTACATGTCACAACCCACAACATTTCTTCTTCAATGTTCAAAGCCATCTAGAGTCACTAGTTCAGTTTACCTTGTTTTAAGCCTCAAGGAACTGGGCATATCTAGCCTGGCATACACTAAAATGTAATAATTGTCCTCAGGTGGTAGAGATCAGAGCTTGAGGCTGGTCAGCTATCTGAAAGATTTGACTTCAAGAACATATCCAATTTTCCTACCTTGGGATTATTTAAGCTTTACTGCAGAAACTCTCCATGTGAACACGATGTCATAGATTTTGTCTAGCAATCTTTGTGCATGCCCATCTCCAATGGGTCTCCATGGGTCTCCAATGGGTCTCCAGTGGGTCTCCAGTGGGTCTCCATGAGTCTCCAATGGGTCTCTATGGGTCTCCAGTGGGTCTCCGTGGGTCTCCAGTGGGTCTCCATGGGTCTCCAATGGGTCTCCATGAGTCTCCAGTGGGTCTCCAATAGGTCTCCAATGGGTCTTCAGTGGGTCTCCAGTGGGTCTCCATGGGTCTCCATGAGTCTCCAATGGGTCTCCATGGGTCTCCAATGGGTCTTTGTGGGTCTTCATGGGTCTCCAGTGGGTCTCCATGGGTCTCCAATGGGTCTCCATGAGTCTTCCTGAGTCTCCAATGGGTCTTCATGGGTCTCCAATGGGTCTCCGAGCAAAGACTCTGAGAACTACATCAGTGTCTTCAAATAAAAGCAGACGCCTTTCTCGCAGAGACCATCTCTTGTGCTGTGAAGATGTAAAACTTCTTCACATGTTTTTCATAGGCTCAGGCTTCTCTGTGACTTTGTTAGACAGTTGGCTGTTGTCTGAGATACCCATCCTCCCAGATCAGCCTGGGCTGGATCACAAGGTGGCAGCAGTTTCAGGAAAGAGAGAAAAGAACAAAGAGACTTGAGGCTCATGTTGAACACTGCCTGGTTGTGTTTTTTAACGGAAGTCACAAAACCACACCACAGTCAGGAGTGAGAAGAGAGACTCTGCCTTTAGCGGACAGCAGGACTAGGACACAGGGATCTGCTTAGAAGGACAAATAGGTATTCATTTCTGAAGTACCTATGGCCCCTGTTTCCTTATCCTACCTTAATATAGACTGTGGAAGGTTCTTCACGGAATGCCAGCTTTTATAGGTTATTAATAGCACTGTGTCCTCGATGTGACAAACTGGGAATGGTACAGAGCTGAGCATCAGGACACATAGGTTCCCGTTCTTCTTTGCAACCAGACCAGCTATATTAACTTGCTCCTGGAAATAATAAATTACTGTAAATTCAGTGTCTTAAAACAACAAGGATTTATTATCGTATAATTCTGGAGGTCAGAGGTCCTAAATTAGTTTCAGTGGACTAAAATCACAGTGCCAACAGGCCACCTGTGTTTCTTCTGGAACCAGCAGGATAAAATCCATTGTCTAGATCTTCTATAGTCTACCTACATTCTTTAATGGCTGAGGAGAAGTAGTGTTGGTTGGGGGGGCATTCATATTCCTGTGTGTGACGTGGGGTTAAAGGCAGCGATTGACGCTGGGTGGTTTCCTCACTTTCTTTCCACCTCATATTTTGAGATGAAATCTTTCACTAAACCTGGAAATCACTGATTGGGCTTGGCCAGCTGGCCAGATGACTCCAGGGCTCCTTGGCTCTCTGACTTTCTGGCACTGGGCTTATGGGCTTACATTGCCATAACCAACTGTTACATGGGTCCTAGGATCAAGCAAAGGTCCTTATGCTTATCCAGCAGCACTCTACCAATGGAGTCATTTCCCAGCTTACCCACACCCATCCCCTGTTTTTGAACAGGGTTTCCCACTAGAACTTTCTGTTTAGGCTAGACTGGCTGGCCAGTGAACCCCAGGCATCTGTTTCCATATCCTCAGTGCTGTGATGTGCTGCTTTTGCTTTTCCTTCATTGTTGGTTATAATGTGTCTCCTGGGGACTGAACACAAGCTCTCGGGCTTGCTCGCAAGGCGAGCTCTTGACGAAGAGATTTCTGATTTCCTCATCCCTCACACTCTGTGACTCCCAGTTCCTCCCTTTGCCCTCAGAAGCAGCAAAGTAGCACTGTCTACCTTCTCCGAGCTTCATCTCTCACCTCACATTCTTTTCTTGTTGTCTCACCCACAGCACCCTGCCTTCCTTTTACAAAGACCCATGTGATCACATTGATAATCTTGGATAATCTAGGGTCGGAATATCATCTCAAGATCTTTAACCATATTTGCAGAGCTCATTTTACCAAGTAAGGAAATATATTTCAAATTCTACCCATTAGGATTTAGACATTGTCCGGTGTCATACTTCAATCTGTGCTAAAAGTCAGCATTCTGGAACTTGAGAATTAAATGTGACCTGATTCCCATTTTTAATTGGAGCACAACAATGCTCATTTTTTGGACATCATTTCTTAACTACTTCCTGAGGATAGCAGTAGAGTTGAGTTGTAATACAGAGCATAGTATTCATGGAACCTGAAATGTTTATTGTTTTGCCCTCGGTATGTAAAGACTACAAACCTGTAATGAGACAGACTGTCACACTCTATCCTGCTGAACTTATTAGTATCATAATGTTAAGGGCCTGGGAAGAACTTTAAGAGAAATGAAGATTTTCTTCCTCAATGTCCTCCTTTTCAGAATACCTGGTAAGTGGTCCTTCACCTTCTGCTTCAAAATATGGAATTTCAAAGATCCCCTGTCTCGTGCAGGAGCACATCAGCTGCTGTAATTGTGAGACAGAAGAGTGGTCTTCACATTGAAAAACATGTTTCATTCCTGTGGCTTTCTGTCCTCTTCTTCCATCTGCATCTGTAGCCACAGAGAATAGGTGTAATCTCTCTTCTGCTTGAAAGCGCTCTGTATCTCAAGGACCTGAGTGGTGATGTGGAATGTCAGCAAAGGAGGAGTCACTGGCTTCAGGTCTAGAACATGCTTCGTGAGCTTAGCTCTCCTGTGGACGCTGGGAAGGAAGGCTTCCTCTCTGGGATCATTGTGTGAGGGCAAGGTGTTGGTAGCATGGCCTGTTTGATGAGTTCCTGATTTCCAGCCTGAAGAAGGTTTCCTGAATTTGGTTCTGGAATTGTTCACTTCTTCGGGGTGAGATGCCAGCGCTCCCACTTGCCCTTCACTAACCCATGAAAATATGACCTTGCACTCGTGTTGACTTGGCGGCCTCCCCTCTACCCTCACACCATAAATCTACCTCCCGCCTCAGGAGAGCGCAGATGCTCTTAGAGTCTGTGACTAACAAAGGAGAACCAAGAAGCTTGCACATGAGACGGCACGAAGGCCAGATCTACTCACAGAGGGAAAAGTGTTAGCCTAGGGAAAGCCATGCTGCTACAGAGGGCACTCCAGTCCCCAATGCATCCTGCACTGGAAGTCAGGAGAAAGCTGTTTCTCAGAAATATGACTGAGGTCAGTCCTGACAGGGAAGCTACTTCCCCTCAGAAGTCACCCAGTCCTGCCAAACTAGTGATGCCCAAAAATGCTAAAGTGTCTTTACATCTAGCCTTCCCTCTTTGATCTGTTTCCAGTGTCCTATCCCAAGACTGTAGCTCTCCTGGTTGTTTCATTCAGTAAACCTTCAATCCCTCATCAGAGTGTATGCATCTGACTGCATGTGAACACTTGGCAGTGTGTATTGAACCCTGGTTGTGTGACCATGCAGCAGTGTGTTTTGAACCCTGAATGTGTGACCACTCAGCAGTGTGTATTGAACCCTGATTGTGTGTGACCACTCAGCAGGGTGTACACATCTAACTGTGTGACCACGCAGCAGTGTGTATTGAACCCTGACTGTGAGTGACCACTCAAAAGTGTATATTAAACCCTAACTGTGTGACCACGCAGCAATGTATATTGAACTCTGACTGAGTGACCACTCAGCAGTGTGTCGAACCCTGACTGTGTGTGACCACTCAGCAGGGTGTACACATCTAACTGTGTGACCACGCAGCAG
>LOJH01004490.1:0-10743 GCA_001685095.1 Ellobius talpinus | reverse complement strand
ATACACACAGACAGAATATTGTATACATAATAAATAAATATTTAAAAAAATAATAATTTTGTAGTATCTACTTTAAACATTTATCTGGCAATAGAACTTCTATTGTAAGCAAATACTTTTTTTCATTTTATTACACGGTTGGTATTGAGGCTAATTGTGGCAATGCACCATGGCATGTAAAAGCTTTTCTGGGAGTTACTGAGACAAAGCCTCACATAGGCCAGGCTGGTAATAAACTTACCATGTAACTGGGAACTCCTAATGGTCCTCCGTCTTACTCCCAGATTCTGAGACTACTGTACCATCATGCATGGTTAGAGTGTAGTGTGTGTGTGTGTGTCTGACTGTCTGCTTGTGTTTGTGTATAGAGGCCCAAGGTCATTGTTGACACCTTCCAATGTTACTCTCTACGTTACTTCCTGAGATCAGTCTCTGGGTTCACTGATTCTCCTAGACTGCCTCGGCCACAAGCTCCAGGACCTTTCTGTCTCTATCGCTGAATGCTGAGTAGCAGGCACTCGCTGCACAGCTGGTATTCACATGGATACTGATGGTCCCAGCTCAGGCTCGCTCCCATGCTTGCTCAGCAAGTGCTTTATCAACCAAGCCACCTCCTTAGGCCTCTTTTGAGGCCCATTCACCCATTAACCAAAAGGACTCTTCACACAGACTTAAGCACAGGCAGCATTTTGATGAAGCCCTGCTCTCTCCTGCTCTAGCTTGTGCTGGTGCAGGTCAAGCATCCTTCTCAGGCTGTTGGCAAAAGCAAGCTGTATTCAACCACACTGTCACTGATAGGTATGACAGACACTCTGAATTATTAATTAGAGCACTCTTGGTGACTTATTTGTCTTGTTTTCAGGGGTCTGCCTTGTCATTGTCACCGAGCAGGAGCCTTGAACAAAACTTGTGATGTGGTCACAGGCCAGTGTTTCTGCAAACAGCGTATTGCTGGCTCGAAGTGTGACACTCGTGTTCCCAGTGCAAGCCACTTGGATGCCAACTGTCCACTAGGCTGCGCAAAAGTAAGTCCATTCTAGCCCAATGCTGGCACGTGAATCACCAGGACCTGGGAGGAGGGTCTTGATGCTTTCTTCCATTTAAAACTCATGTAAGAAGTCTTAGGCACAGTCTGGAAAATTAAACTAAAGAAAATCACACTAAAAGAAATCTGTATGCCTTTCCTTGATTAGCTAATTGAAATTTCTGGAATGCTGACACTTGCAGTAAAACACTGACAGTGGTCTGTTGGAATAAAACCACCTGCAAAGGACACAATTTCCAGTTTCCCCCAGATGAGATTTTTTTTCCAGAATATGGACATTTACTGTTAAAATCATAATGTTATTATTTAAACAAAAACAGTTTATCTCCCTAGCTCACAAATGTATTTCCATGTAATTTACTATAACAAATAGAAGATTTGTTATTTATTACAAGTTTCATGTACTATGCTTCAAGTTTTATGAACACTATTCTAATGTTGTTTATTAATATTCTAATTTTATAGTTATTATTTTCACACTATACTGTAATTGATATTCTGTTCTCACTACTTTCTACTTTACATATATTAGCCATGAGTCTGCATCTCACATTTATAATTTTAATTAATTTACCCTAATATGGCATCTTAGTTTTTTCTGACTTTGTACCACTCTATAATGCCTGAAGTTGACTGCTGAAGGTCACCTGCACTCCTTCAATTTATAGCTAGGGATGGTGTTCCTGTGTTTACTCTAAGACTGTGTGTCCACACTTCCCAGAATTCCTAGCAGATGGGTCCTGGACATGCGATAAACAGCCCTCTGCAACATTCTGCACTGTGCATGTTCTCCTCGTGGGACTGTTGCTCTGTCATGAGCTAGCATAGTAGGAAAGTCAGTCACTGCATCCTGATGTCATAGCTGGTCACCTCCTCTGGAAAACAGCATATCTGGAAGCCCACTGTCTACATTTGAGGAAGATGGGGAGGGAGAGAGAAGGAGAAAGAAAGAGGAAAGACAGGAAGAGGGAGAGAGTAGGCAATAGTGGGATCTACAACTTGCTTTCTATATTACTAGCAGTCATTCAGAACAACAAAGTTCACAGGAATGTGGGGTGACAGACATTGGTATGCTGTTACTGAAACTGCGAGCTGCTTCTGGCTGTTGTTTGTCTGTGTACAACAGGTGTCAAAAAGATTTTCCTGGATTCCCAAAGTAGCTGGTGGTGTCCCTCCACAGGATTATCTCCATGATTGCATTTACTCTTTCCTGGAAATGTACTGATGATAGCTTTCCAATATCATCTGAGGTTAGCAGGAAAGAGGGACAGGAAGTCCCCAGTGGGACCCTGCGATATAACTTTCAAATTGCAGAGGATGGCACAGAATGAAAGTAGTAATGGCCTCTCTGACTTCTTGCTTCTCTGCCAGCCAAGCCACCTATTTCCCATCACTTAATTTCATCCTTTCCAAGAGCTGGTCACCTCCCTAACTCAGAGAGACAGAAGGAAATTGGGGATTAATTAGCTGTTTTTATATTGCTTCCTAGTGAATCATAGCTTGTTCTAAACTTCTATGTATGAACTTCAACAAAACTATATACACTCAAGTGTATATATTCATGTCTTAGCCATTTGTAGTTCACTTGCATTTAAAAATATAAACCTGAAAGCAAAATCAAGAGAACATTTCATTCATAACTGTCTGAAAACCATACATTTAGGAATTCTGTGAACAGAAGAGATATGAGACCAATATACTGTTAACTGCAAGAGTTTTACTGTTACCACACCCTGAGCTGCTACACCTTTTCAAAGAAAAGTTCTTTCATCAGTCTCTCTGAGTTACATATATTTTGAATGCAATTAAGTCTTTTATCTTGAGACCTGAAAGATTCACCAGATGGCTTCAGACATTTTGCATAAAACATCTGTACCTATTTGTAACTATTTTCATAGTTTCAGTTCTTTGCACATTTTTATGAAAATGTGTCTTGGTGAAAGGATTGTGGATTTGAAAGCCAGTCACATAACTGTGTGGACATGTGGCATCTCATTCGGTGGGAAGCTCTAGTAGGTCCCCTCCTCAAACTGGGTGAATCTGGAACCTTGGACGTTGTTTCCTTGGATTTATCTTTCCCTCTGTCTCTTCTGTGTATTCTGGGGAAATAACAAAGCTCACACTCTAGAAGAGGAAAATTAGTGGTATCAAAAGATGGGGTTTCCAGAGTCAATTTTTAGATTTTCCTACAATCGGAAGAGTGCCCCTATCTACAGGACAAGCAATCTAAACTTCAGAGTGCCCTTCCAGTCACATACCAATTCACATTTTAATTGACAATGTTTAGAGTTTTTATGGTTTATTTATTTATTTATTTTTGAGACAAGGTCTCTGTGAAATAGTTCTGGCTGTTCTAGAACTTGATTTGTAAGCAAGGCTGGCCTTCAACTCACCACAGTGTTCGGATTGTTGGCACTCATATCTATTTATGTCAGCAAACAGTCCTTGAAATTAATTATATCCTTTGAAGTAAAGTAAGACCTTGTATTTAGTACTTAAGTAACTACTGCTTACTTAGTAGAATGACACACTCTTCAGCATCCAAGAGGTATACCATTTACATATCAAGTTTCAAGGGAATTTGTGTCAATTTTTAAATTCAGTAGAAAAAAATAAGTGTTATATATCTTTAAGATATTTTTTTAAAACTAAGGTGCACAAAATGCTTGACTACCCCGTGGTTTTGCCTTGACTCTATTTGTGTCAGCTGCTCTGATCTACACACATGCCTTATGCTTGCAGATAAAAAGCTTTGTCTTAGAGAATTGGGGATGCATACTTTTGTTTATTAATGTCTTGGTAAACCACATGACTTCTTGATAAACTGACCCTGAATCAGAAGGACCTCTTTGCTGGGTACCTTGCTTCAGTTTCCTAGTGTGTTTATCGATTGCTTTTGCTAATATATGCTCTCTCCATTGCAATTTAGCTCCTTCCTAGCAACCTCCACCCAGAGGACAGGTTCAAAGTTCGTACTCTATCAATCTCCTGGAGTCCACCTGTTTTTCCCACTGCCCACTGGCTGGCTTACACTCTGCTCAGGGATTGTTCTGAAATCTACACAACCAAAGGTCAACTTCCATAGTGTGAGTTCTAGGATTTGGTAATGGAAAGATGTGGTATTCTAAGAATGGATGTAAGTTAAACTCACTGACACTCAAGAAAAATGCCATAGTTCCCTCTGTGAGCAAAGAGCATCTCATGCAGAGAGAATTATAAATCTCACTAGGAATAAAAAACACAATGAAAATAAGATGTATAGTGCTTGGTAAGATGATTATTGAATTTCCCGTGAGGAAAGCAGTGACTCCATCCATCATGATTGGTCTATCAAAACTGGAACACTAATGGACTTCAGGATGTTTGTCCTGGTCACAGGAATAGCCTTTTGCACACAGTTTATGTTAAAATATATGAAATGTCTTTCCTTCATATCGTGTATTATTGAACTCATCATACCATAGAAATTTTATCACAAAAACATCTGTAAATAAACACAAAAATTCCATGTCCATTCCTATATGGTTTGTAATATGAAAATGCTAGAAATGATCCAGGTATCCAACAGCCTTACAGGATGGTAACTGTAACACAGAGTCAATCCTAGTACACCATTAAATACATTCCAGGGTATGAAAAAGGGTATCTCACAAATCAATGCAGGAAAGCTATGACATTCTGGTTTGAAGAAATTAGAAGGTATAAAAGCATATGGATTGTTATAGTTTTAGCTTTCAAAGGCTGAGAGTGACGTCAAGTGGACTACAGTTTTCTCTGTATTTAAATATTGCAGAATGTTGTCGAGTTTCAATTCTAGTCTTTCCAAGGTTCTAAAAGACAGGGTCTCTTGAGACCCAGGCTGGCATTGAAGGGCTGGAATTATAAGCATATATGACTGTATGTATGTATGATTGTGTATTTGAATTCAGAGGTGGTATAGATTCTGAAATCTGAATAATGATACTTACTAATAGCGATTCATAGCATATAACTTCATATAGATGCTGCCTTGTTCACACAGGTGCAAGGTGCAGCACAGCATCACAGGCTTAAATTGAAAGAGAGAGGATAGGAACACAAGATAGAAGTCTGGTTTGGGTCCAGGAACTTATAAAGTTAATAAATGAGCTTGTTGATGCCAAACTTTTGGAAAACTACGATCTTTGAAAAAAAAAGTACTCAGATGCCTTAAATATGTCATCCTTAAAGATACACTGAAGGGGTTTTTTGCTTGTTTATGGACTTACATATCTGTCTGCTTCTGCTTCTAGTCCTGTTTAACCACAAACTCCTTTAGAAAACCACCTTAGGATATCTTAGAAGTTGGGATCCACTGAAGCTACCTTTCACTCTCTTTATCCCTCCTTTTCTTTAAAATGTTATATTTTTATCATATTGTGTGTGCATGCATGCCATAGCACATGTGCAGAGGTTGCTGCACAACTTTTGGAGAGTCAACTGTCTCTTCCCAGGGTTGTTAGCCTTGCTCAACAAGCACTTTTCCCTGCAGAATCATCTCACGTGCCCTCCAAACTTATGGAACATGAATAACCAGCTTTAGAACGCGTGTAAATTGAACTTAAAAGAGTGACATTCCATAATCTGTTTTAACAGGGATGGAAGACAGCCAGGTTTAATGCACCGGCTGAGCTCAAGCTCCTGAATAGACGACAGATACTTTTTATCTATTATATTAGCAGATTGGATTCCAAATGTGATCTAATTGTGTCTGTCCTGCATCTGCTTTTTATTGCGTCCTCTACTTTCTCTTCATGGTAAATATCCCTTCCCTGTTTCTAGTCTTCTGTGAAGTTAATGGAAACTCTGCACTTCACAATGCAGGGTGGGAGGGGAAGCAAACATCTGTCCACATCTGCCATGTTGGCAAAGCATCCAAAAACCTGCTACTAAAATGTCTATTTTCTTCCAAAAGTCAGCGGGATCCAGGTGTTCTGAAACTTAAACTTTCATGACAGAGGAAGGAGAGAGTTATAAAAATATTGCAAATGGTTTCTGAGCTGACAGGACTACTGGTTGAATTATCTCTGAAGATGCAACCAGACTGGCTCCGTTTTCCAAGCAGCCTTGAATTTAATTTGAACCCATCAGTGATCCACTCAACCCATGTTTCTCACAGTAGCATATTGTGGTCCTCCTTGATGAAATGATACAGAGGAATACAGCACCAGGCTTTCTGTACGATTGTACTAACATAGAATCCAAACAATGGCTTCGTGGGTAATAAATATTCATTCACTCATTCACTAATCAGACATTTCTGTAATCCTATTAAATAAGGTATTATTTCCTGAAACATTATTTTTCATTAAAAATGCCACATCTGGCATTTGTCGACAACCATCGTAATTAATGATGTGAAAATTATCTCCATGATGGCATTTGAACAGTGGGAACAATGGGTGAGCGTGGTCAGAACTTCCCAGCCTTCTAATAATACCCGGTGTTTACGGCTCCAGCTTCAGTGCCTGGGTAGCATGAATAACATGGAAAGGAAACACTGTTTCTATTCAGCGGAACGAACACAAATCTGTGGGTTAAATGAAGGCAGTTGAAATTGTAGGCGGAGAATCACTGAACTTTTCAAAGAAAATTAATAGTGTTGTCTTCCAAGCAAGTTTGATCATGGAGTCGAGACTATTATAGAACTCCTCATTAGTACGGAAACTTCCCCTAGCTAGCCTGGAGTCCTAAGGGATTCTTGGAGAGCGTTTTCTTACCATCATCATACATATCTATATTAACATCCTTAAAGCTTTTGAATGACTTTTCTTCAGTAATAACACACTGTGTTAGTTAACATTAAAACCAACCACTAGACACACTTATTATGTGGGATAATTTGAAAGTTTCTGCACAAAGCAGTAACTGAGCTGTAGCATATTCAGTGTTCTCCTAAATAAATAACATGTAACTGATAGACACCCCACATGCTGTGAGGAGTAGAAGAGCATGTGGTTGAGTTAGCTCCTTGGTTTTTTATTTTTTATTTATCTAGGTTTCCATTTTCTGAGATAGAGGGGAGAGAGTGTGTGGCATTTATGATGCGTGCATATGTTTAAATACATATTTTATGGGTATGTATGGGTGCATGTGTGTGTACATTAGTATATGGAGGCCTAGTATAAACTCACTTAGTCTCTCAGCCAAACCTAGAACTGACCAATATGTCCATCACTAGCCAGCTTACTCTGGAAACAGCTGGCTCAGCCTTAAGAAGCTCGCATTACAGGCAGGCTGCCACACCCTGGCATTTACGTGAGTACTGGGGATCTAAATTCTAGTCCTCATGCTTGATCAGCAAGAACTTAACCACTGAGCTCTCTCCCCGGTCCTCAGGTTAGCACTTCATACTTCTACCTACCTGGCGCTTTGCAGAGACTCCCCCTCCCGCCTTTCTAAAGCTCTCCTACATCATCAGTGTGAAGAGCAGTTATCAGAGGTAAACAACATCCCTTACTTAGTGTTTCATATTTAAGATGCTCTCAGTAAGTTTTGGATATACACACACGTATTCATAGTGTTGTCTCCAGATAAGTTTTATATATATGTTGTATGTTATATATTGAGTTTGGAAACAAGAGACTAGCAGACATACGAGAGAGATGGAATCTAAAACTGAAAGCCATCCTCCTTCCTGATGAAATACATATTCAACTCTAAGAACGGAGTAAGAGATTGCGCGTGTAGCCCAGTGATACCATATTTGCCAAGTACGCTTAAGGTCTTAGGTTTGAGCCACAGCAGAACAAAATAAAAATAAACCTAGCTGTGGGGTTGGAGAGGGAGTTCAGTGCTTGAGAGCATGGAATGCATTTGCAGAGGACCTGCATTTGGTTCCTAGGACCTGTGCTGGTGGGTCACAGCCACCTACAACTCCTGCTCCAGTGCATCTGACACCTTTGGACTTCCACAGGCAAGCACGTTCATATGCACCTACCTAGACACATGCAAAGACATGTACAAATACACATGCAGTCACCCATAACTCCTGTCCCAGTGCATCTGACACCTTTGGACTTCCACAGGCAACTACGTTCATGTGCACCTCCTCGGACACATACACAGACATATACAAATACACACAAATAAAAATGAAGAGGAATTGAAAGTTATAATAGTACTACTGATCCAGGTGTATCAGTGATCATTGCTGCATTATTCATAGTGACCATGATATAGAATCGCCATAGATAACCACTGAACGAAACATAGTTAAGGAAAATTAATGGGTTTTTTTTTGCATGGTGAAATATTATTTATCCATCAGGAGGAATAAAATTTTTCTCCACGATCTAGAGGAAGATAGATGGGAAATCATCATAGCGAGTGGAATAAGCCTGATTAGATACACGATTATTACACGATTATTACAGCATCTCTCAGATGCTGGATGCAGGCATTTTGTAAAAGTTATGGAGATAGGAATAGAGTGCGATGGAGAAGAAAAATGGGGCTGGAGTGAGAGAGGAGGTCATCAAAGTGGAGTATATCTACGGATGAAAGTGTCACAAGAAAACCCATTAACACATGCTGATAAAAAAGTCAGAAGGGGGAACATGCCCATCCTCTTCAGGAACTCAGAGAGAAAAACAGAGAAGTCAGTAGGCAGCTGTGACCTCATGACAAAGTCTTTGTTCTCAATTTGCTCTCCCTTGTAAACCATTTCTCCTGCAGGATGATTGCCGGGGTAAGGTGGGGGTCCTTATATAAGTCTTTCCATAGCAAACTGCAGGGTGGTTCTTTCTGATGAACAACACCGCTTTTACACATTCTCAACCTTGGAGATAAGATCACATATCTTGAAACTACAATGATCTGGCAAGTACTTGACACAGGGGTGATTTCCCTATGAGCCCTGTGGTGAATCTCCTACCCAAGGAAGTCTGGGTCTCCGCCCTAGACGCCTCATCTGAATAGGGGTGGTGTCTTTTCTCTGTCTGTCTCATTCTTTACTTCTATGGAGGATACTATTCTTCTTGATCAGCAGAGCACATGGGATATCCGTGTGATAGGTGTTTCCATGGTAAAATTGCAGTGATGTGGGCACAGACTAATAAAAGCACCTCTCCTCAGGTCCTCACTTACATTGTTAAGCCTGTTTCTCTCTGTCATCCCTCAGTTGCCATGTAGAGTGGCATTTAGGGGCGGGTAACTTCCCTCTGGCCTTTAGCAGAAGCTCCTTCTGAGTTTACTGTCTTGTTGAAGTGCAGTGGACCAGTTTCATCCTTGGCATACCCATGACACTAACTTCAGGGGAAGTTGCTTTTTCTACAGGTTCTTGTGAACACTCTACCACATTCCGAACTTTTCCACCCTGCATTCAACATCTGGCCCTTGCTTAAAGTCTGTTGTTGGAGGCCACTTGTGTGTTGCTGGCTGCTTAGACTCAAAATAATCACTCAGAAACTATATTATTTGCAATACTGTTTGGCCAATAGCTTAAGTGTATTGCTAGCTAGCTCTTACATCTAGAATTAATCCATTTCCATTATTTTATATTTTACCATGAGACTCATGGCACACCAGCAAGGTTCCAGCTGGCAGCTCACGATCTTTCCCCTCTGGAGGCTCCATGGCGTCTCTCTGACCCCACCTACTATCTCCATACATCTCTCAGCCTGGCTTTACTGTTAAGCCATTGGCCTAAAGCAGTTTCTTTATTAACCAATAAAAACAACACACCAAAAGTTACCTTGCTCAAACCAAAAGAGGTCCCGTGGTTAGTCCGCTGGCTCTCAGCACAGCAATCTTCCCATTCAGGAAGTCAAGAAATTCTGTCAATTGAAATTAGAACCCAGATATCTATTACTCCTTGGGTATCCAGATATGTAGAAACCATCAGTGTTGCTGTAACAGAAACCTCCATGGGCCCCCACATAATCAGACAATGTAGCAGTCAACAGCCACTCTGACATTTCTTTGATTCCTAGGTCTGCAACGTGATTGCTGTCTCTGTAGAGAATGGGAATCCAGGCACACAGCTTTTCATGGCCACTACCTAATGTCTTTTTTCTCAATCTCTGTTTTCTACCATCTTCTCGCTGACCCCTCTGCCCTTCATGCATGGAGACTCTGCTCATCTCAAACTTCTCTTGTACAACCTCTCTGTAGCTGACAAAATTTCTAAGACTTAACAAAATGTATGTATGGTTGTATGTCATTTTGATAGGTCAGGAAGAGTCCAGTCAAGGTATTAGGCAGGAGAAAGAGCAGGTGCTTGGTGACAGTTGCAGAGATTGGACTCGTGTATCAGTATTTGGCAAACAAACCAGTTGTACTGAAAGCAAATATGTGTTTCAGAGATTGCAAAGACTTCCTCTGGGTACTTCTGTCTGGGGACCCTGTGAAGAACATACCAAGGGCAGAAGTAGACTTCTAAGTGTTCTCTGCTCCATTTGACACTTTGCTCACAACATACTGGACAATACAAGTAGTCATAATTTGCCTGGTCTCCCTTGTAAACTTATCCAGCACACCCTTACTGGAAAGAGTTGATCAGTATACCACACAGTTAAACAGCATGAGAATAAGGCCATTGGAAATGATTCCTTGGCAGCTATGAATTCTGACTGTCTGGCTTTCCTTTCTATTTCTGATACTTGGTGTAGTGATTAGGCGAGCAAGCCTGCTTTTCGTCCCACCCGGCTCCCGCACAGCTAGCTTTACACCTGAAATAA
>LOJH01004489.1:1711-36204 GCA_001685095.1 Ellobius talpinus | reverse complement strand
CTATCAAAAGGCCAAGGCAGTTTCTTTATTACCCAATGAAAGTAACAGATAGACCGAAGACCCACCTACATCAAGAGATGACTGACGTTAGTGTTGTGTAGAGCACTTTCAGGAACTCTTCAGCGCTGTCTGAAAAGTGTGGTTGTGGTTGGTACTGGTCCACTGATGCCCTGTGTTCCTTCCCAGGTTCTCCAGCAGCTTTTAAACCATTTTAGGAAACACAGAGATAAGGTTCTTCTCTTCTCCTTTTCCACCAAGGTGAGTTCCATCCAGACTGTTCTTGCTTGGTGGACCTGGGGTCTCTAGGCACTAAACACAAGGAAGTAGCAGATTACTGTTAAATTCTCTTCATCCCCACAGCAAATTATGGTAAGGGAAGCAACTCAGACCTTCCCAGCACACTCAGTTATGTGTGGAAATTAGATAGGGGTGCCACCATCTTGTCAAACTCAAAGGTAAAGTTGTATTTTCTGTTGATTTTTTTTGAAATGTTTAGGATATTTTAAAGTTTACAAAATGACATAAATAAATGTTTACATAAATTATTTGACCGATGATTTTTAAGAAAGACTTACTAAAAAGAAAAGATAGCCTATTTCAGAATAATGGAAAGAAACACATGGGTTAAAAGTGAGAAAATATTTATTTTTTTGGTGCTGGAAACAGAGCCTGGGCCTAGTATAGGAAATCACTCTCCCACAGAGTTACACCCAGGACCCCTTTATCTATTGCTCATTAGTTAGAAGAAGGAATGGTGAGCCCAATGGTCAGTGCCCCAGATGCAGCCTCAGTGGCTGGACAAAGCCTGTGACTGAAAACTTGATGCTTCCCCTGCTCCCCTCCAGCTGCTGGACGTGCTGCAGCAATACTGTATGGCTTCTGGCCTTGACTACCGGAGACTTGATGGAAGCACAAAATCAGAGGAAAGACTCAAGATTGTGAAAGAGTTCAACAGTACACAAGACGTGAACATTTGTCTTGTCTCCACAATGTAAGAAAATAAAACTGGATAGCTTGATTTCTATATGGTTGGTTTTTTCAACTGTTTTGGGATTAATTTTCACCAAATAGGCATATGTTGCTCTGTTTTATTTGACTTTAAGAAGCAGTAAAAACTCTATCATTTGTAACTGGAATAGCAGTATCTTGAATTTTACCTAATCTTTTATTTACTTACCGTTCTGGAACTCCCCGTGTAAGGACAGGCTTATAAGATGAGAATGAATACACCAACATTGATTCCCAGGAATTCCTGGACAGTGTTGGTGTCCTAGGGTCAGTACCATTGGACTCTTTGCTCAGAACTGGGCACTGCGTCCTTCTCTGCCTTGTCCCAGCTGGAGCTGCTCCTAAGATTTTATAAGGAATAGATTTATTCTTGCACCTACTTAGTGAATCTCTAATTAGAACCTTGTAAGGAAAATGTATTCTTCTGAGAAAGATTTCAGCCTAAGGAAGATATTTGAGGGTATAATAAATACTTTGGCATTCTGTGTGAGACTTTTTAGGCTTTTCTCACTGTTTTTGAAAACAGAGACCTGTAGGGGAGGCCACTTGTTCGTTCCCAGCTGCCCAGGACCAAAATAATCTCAGAAATCTGTATTAATTGCAATACCATTTGGCCAATAGATGGAGTGTATTTCTGGCTAACTCTACTAATCTGTGTATCGCCATGTCGCTGTGGCTTACCAGCGAGGTTGTGGTGCATCTGTCTCCTGCAGGCAGCTACATGGCTTCTCACCGACTCTGCCTACTTCCTCTCTACATCTCCGTGGTAAACCACTGACCGAAAGCAGCAATGGCATTCACAGCATGCAGAGGGGAATCCACATCAGAGAACCTTTAGAAACCAAATGTGAACCGCACATACAGAACTCAAGCTGAATACTGAGGTGTGGAGTCAAGCTGCTGTGGTGTGACTGGATTCTTGCAGCTGAGAATAGGGGAGAAGCTTTGAACTCATTTGCTGTGGGTGATATCGAACATCCCTCACCTAAGTCCTTACATTGAAAGCAGTACTTAGTGATGCAAGTCCTGCCTTCCTTTCTTAAGTTCTGTGACACTGAACAGAAGTTGTTTTCTGAAAACAGCTGACAGCTCTGGTCTCACTGTAACTGAACAATCCCGACATACCCAATGGACTGCATTCCTAATGTCTAAAGAAAAATGTTTATTTTTAGGAATCCTATTAGAGTTTTACAAACCCACCTTATCATTTTATTTGCATTTTATTCCCTGTGTTTTTTAGTCTTTTAATTCTTAATCACATTATTAAAAATTTTGAAATTATTTATTTTTTAAATTATTTATTGTGGTTAGGCAAGGCTTATGCCATAGTATATATGTGGAGGTAAAAGAACAAAAAGAACACCTTTGTAGAATCAGTCCTTTCTTACTTTTATGGTTCTCAACCTTCCCAATGCTGTGACCCCTTAATACAGTTCTTCCTCATGTTGTGGCAACCTCCAACCATAAAATCATTTTTGTTGCAACTTCATAACTGTAATTTTGCTACTGTTATGAACTGTAATGTAAATATCTATTTTCTATTAGTCTTGGGTTACCCCTGTAAAAGGGTCATTCTAACCCAAAGGGATCAAGACTCACAGGTTGAAACCTCTGGATTAGGGGATCAGATTCCAAGACTTGTATGGCAAGTGCTTTTACCTGCTGCTCCATCTTGCTGATCCTATTTTTTTTTTTAATACTGGGGTCTCATTCTGTAGCCCCGTCTGGCCTGATGTGAACCAGGTTGATCTTGAACCTGCTTCTGCCTCCCACATACTGGGGTTAAAAGCATGTACCAGTACACCCAGCCACTAAAATCTTTTTATTAGTGGTATTTTACCATATTCAGTTTCGTACTTGGGGTTGCTTATCATCAGGCTATTTCCTCAGGCTCTTGCTCCTGGTACATGATTTCTTCACATATTTTATAGTTTTTTTATTTTGATTTCCTGGTGGAAGTGCTTTGGAGACCAGTTGTCCTCCACTTATGTGGTTTCCCTGTGTCTTCTATTAACTGTCCTGACCAAGGCAGAAGTTCTGTGTGACTGAGTTCAAGAAGTAATTCTCTGCATAAACCACTCCTTCTTTGACCTTTGCCCCATCTGTATCTGTTAATTCCTGTCTTTTACTTTGTTGAGGCTATCACTGTTTTTAACTCCTGAAACTTTAACTAGCTTAGTATCCACAGATTAGCTTTTAGAGCAGTTATTAGGCATGTAGTGTGTGCAAATGCACATATGACCTCTGCTTGCTGTGCATTTGAGTCTCTCCACGTTTACCCCAGCTTCTCCATGCTGGGATTGTATTGTTGTTGTCTTTTTTCCAAAACTCTTTCCTTTCCCACCTTTGCCCCTAGGTTCAAGTCTCTCTGGATTTTTTTTGTTTTGTTTTTTGAGACAGGATTTCTCTGTGTAGTAATGGCTGACTTAAAACTTGCTCTGTAGACCAGGCTGGCCTCAGACTCGTAGAGATCCACTTTGCTCTGCCTCCTGATTGCTGGGATTAAAAGGATGCACCACCACCACTAAGCTTCTCTGGAATCTTTTTATTATCAGCTCTGGAAAGTAATTCTAAAAAGACAAGTCAATTTCTCCTGATCACTAAATTTAACAGGATGCTTCAGTTTGAATACAGACTCAGGCTGCTTATGAGACCTTTCTAAAATATGTTTGGATCTTAAATTTATCTTGAGGAAGGCCAGTCCTAGTAATAGACACCTTTAATCCCAACACTTGAGAGGCAGAGCCAGGCAGATCCCTGTGAGTTCAAGGCCAGCCTCATCTACATAGTAAGTTTCATGACAGCCAGAGCTACACAGTGAGTCCTGTGTCGGGGGGGATGTATCTTGAGGATTAAAGATAAGAAAATATCTACCATGGCTCCTTGTGGAGTTGTGCATAGTCAATGTAAATTTTTTCCCATGTAATGTATGTTTTAAGGAAGAAGGTCATTACCAATTTTTGTCTTAGATGATGAGCATCAGTGTGAGCGGCCTGAGTTGTGGGGTGATGTTCCTGACACAGTGGGAAACTAATAAGCCATTAAGAGACAAGATTAGGAAGACAGTGGAGGGAAGCTAAAGACAAACTTTTTTCCTTAGACTTCAGTTTTGCTGTTCCATTTTGTTTTTCAATTAGTTTTCAATTGTATAAACTTCATTATAAAAAACTTAAAAAAATAGAAATATCACATTAAAATTAACCATTAAAACTTAGTAAACTGCTGTACAGTTAGAATCGGTGTTCGGAACAGAGGCTCTGGAGCTTTACATTAAATTTTACATTTCAATATCAAATATATTTTATTTACTTATCCACCATCAAGACCCAAATATCCATGGCAGGATTAGAACTAGAAGTACAGTTCTCTTTCCATCATCTCTCATGACTCATGCCCATCACCTGCATTCATCCTTCTTCTTCTCCTTATCTTTAGCCTTCCTTGTTTTCTTTTCTTCATGTCATACCCATAATTACATTTGTTTACTTATATTATTGGCTAGAGTTTATGTATGAGAGAGATAACGTGGGGTTTTCTTCTTTCTGTGATTATGTGACCTTCCTTAATAGTGTAAGTCCATTTTCATGTATATTTCTAAGCTTCATTTTTCTTTAGAGCTGGAGTACTTCCTCTGTGTGTGTGTGTGTGTAGCTGTTCGTGTACAGTTTTATCACTATTGTAAATTTGCTGTTAAAAAAGGAATACAAGACTAGAAATTTCACAGCATGGAAAGGTCATTACCATTGTTAGAAAAGATTTACTCATTGACTGTAACGAATACACATCAGTCCTGGACTGAGTTTGAACTTTGTGAACCAGGATCCTGGAGGGACAAGTAGACTGGGTTTATACTGTACACATGTTTCTGCAACGTCTACTTGTCAAAGTTATATACTAAAGTTGAAGGATATACTAAAATTATTTTTAATTATATTTGAAACTCCTGTAGAAATGGTATTTGAATATGTAAAAATTATAAAAACTAGCATATTGCATGGATTTCTATCAATCTATATATAGATTGTTTAGGGATTTTCTTTGAATGATAAAAAAAGAATATGTCATACACATAAAAGCATATTTCTGTTTAAATCAACTACTTTTATATAAAATGGCAATATAGTATTATATCAGCTACAGAAAGTAGGCATGATTGAGTTACAGCACAATGATTTGTTCTGTTCTGGATGGCGGGGGTTGTTTGAGAAAGGGTTTTATGTTCGAGCTAAACTGACCTGGAACTTTTGATTCTTGCTTCTGCTTCCTGAGTGCCGAGATTACAGTGTGCACTGCCATCCCTCTCAGCGGTTTATGCTTTTTAATGTGTTGTTTCCTTTTCTTTCCAGGGCTGGTGGACTAGGTCTCAATTTTGTTGGTGCCAACGTTGTTATATTATTTGATCCAACTTGGAATCCAGCCAATGATCTTCAAGCCATTGACAGGTATTATACTGACAAAATATAAATGACCTGTGAGTTCTTGTAATTTAAAAACACTCTGGAACTTTATAGATTGCTTATAGTTAGAAAAGATAGGTACCTTGTAAAAATTTGTATTAAAAAATGACTCCAAACCTCTAAATTCAAATGGCAGACTGCTCGTAGCCATTTGTTTTTTACCTCCAAATCCTGCTCATGTGAATAAGATCATAATACCAACGGAAACTAGGACAGTTCATTGCTGGTGGTCCAGAACTTCTGCGGAAACTCCAAAGAGAGACTTATCAGAGAGAAAACTGCCAGCCTGAGCTGACACCTTGTAGGGTGTGGAAGCAGACGAGGGTGTTGCTCTTGGGAACTCATAGAGCAACATGAGACTGAGTCAGCTTCCTCTGTGTACTTCATACACAGGCGTGGTCTAGGGTGAGTTCCTTAAAGGACCGTTTCATAGGTAGAAAACTGAGATTTAGGTCACAAAGTGGAGCCAGTCAAGGATCCCAGATCTTCATAGTACACAATACGAGAAGTAATTGAATAAACCTATTGCCTACACAGGGAACTAGACCGTCTTTCCACTTTAATTCACGTGCCTTTTTATTTTAATTACAAAAGAGAAATTAAGAATTATGAGACATTTCCATAAAAGTAGCAGCAGAAAAGAAAAGAGCCACAGGGAAAAACAGGCATTGAAGGGACTAAAATAAGGGTGAGACAAAAATAATACAGCTAAGTAAGAAGAATACGTATGTAGTGAGCAAGAAATGTTCTTAGAAATTACAGACTTTCTGAGATCAAACTCATCAGCAGATCTGAAGAATAGAGAGAGCAATGTGATCTAAAGGATGCACATTCTAAATCAAAATGCAGTCAAATAGATGTAGAATGTGAGTACAGACAGAGGAAAGCATCCCCCTGCCAAAAAAAAAACCATCTTCTGTTTGTTCCAGAAATAAAAATAGAAGACTGAAGGATGGGAGGGAATTAACAATATATCTGAAGAACATTGTTAATTTTGAAGGGCTGCCAAACACTTAGTGCAAATAATGGCCAAGAGGGAGATGAAATCTATATCTTTGTTATATTTCTAATTCTGAAGATAAAGAGGACTAAAATACCCCAGAGTAAGAAATAAGAGGATTTATAAAAACAAAACCCAAAAGAAAAATCAAGTTAACCATAAATGGGAATCAGCTTCATTTCTGCAGGTCAGACTTTTTGTCTGTGACTATAGTTATGACCTTATGAGAAAGAAAACTCCTTTGACTTGTGGTTGTGATCAGTGACTGACACATTAGTGTGTAAGACAAGATTAAAAGCAGCCTGACACCCGAGAGCTCAGGAATGTATACTGCTGTAGACCAAGAGCACTGCTCAGACTGACTGACAGATCAGTGATGGCTGAAGAAGGTTCTATGTAATTGTTGGAGCTAAAACTTATTGACAATGTGGCCAAGAGGCTTCATATAAAGGAAAAATTCTCCCAAATACTAAAGGATGATATAAAAATATCAATAGGTAAGAATTGAAACTCCATGTAATTTTAGTGAAGTGTCAGGATTATTCAGGAAGAAGGAACTCTTAGAATTTTTCTTTGCTTTTAGGAAACAATATCCTGATCAGTTCTCAAAAATTGTAACAATGATATTTTTAAACACTAGAAAAAATTAAGGGCAACAATTATAAGAACGAGTCATGGGTGATCCCTCACTACCGTTTGAAAGCACAGGTGACTAGCCCTCATCCTCCACACATTCTGCTTCTGAAGTTATATACAGGAATATACGATCTATTCAAAGTAATAGCAATACCAGTCTCCAGACACTTTCCTTAAAGATAGACAGTGAACATACAAGACAGAGTTTAAAATAACCATCTTAAATTCTCTAAAAACTGAAAGAATACACAAAATTCTAGAAAATACTGGTGGACAAAATGAGAAAGAATATCAGCAGAAATAAACATTATGAGAACAAAGGTACAAATATTCTGAACCTGCCATTCAGTTCTAGAATTAAAACTTCACTAGACTTAACCTTGACTTAAACAGGATGAAGTAAAAGAACCTGTGAACATGGAATCATAGTGCCTTAAAATACTAAGCCTGAGAAAGAATCTTTTAAAAAGAAGGAAAAATGAATTTCACCAAAGAGACATATTTCCTTTACTGTTCTCTTTTCTCTCTCCTTCTCATCAAACAGACTGCTTTGCACATTATGGAATTCTCAGCAGAGGGAAAAAGAAATAATTACTGAAAATCTTCCTGAGTTTGAAGGATAATACAAGAAAGAAAAAATTCCATGTTGAGATGATCCCAAAGATACTTGCACCAAGACTTTTTCAGGCTGTCAGTAGATAAAAACAAAGCCAGAGTCTTAAAAGTGGCAGGATAAAACTGTGTGGTGTGTGGAACTGATCCCCACAGGCTCATCAGTGATTGTCTCAGCACAGACCTGGCAGTCAGAAAGCAGTGTGCTGGCATGTTTAAAGTAGTAAATATGTATAAAGTGGAAATGAAAAGACAGCAGACAGTAACTGGAAGCTTTATGAAAGTCCATCAGTCTAGGTAAATACATGGGCAAGTACTAATATCAATAGAACTTAAATGTTTGTTTTCAATAGGATTCAAAAGGAAAATGCATAAAGTGCTTATGAATCTATCTGTGCATTTGTAATATATAAAAATGAAATTTGTAATATATGTATTTTATATATATTTATTTATGTATATGTGAGATTATATATAATATATATGTGTGCATGTGAGATATAATATATATTATATATAATATATGTATATGTGAGATTTTATATATATATATATAAAAACAGAGAGGAAAGGAATCAGTGTATCACTAAAAAGAAAGATCAGTTAAAAACACAAAGGAATACAAGAGCTAGTTCCATGACATGCTCCAAAGCTACAAAGAAACCCTGTCTCAAAACAACAACAACAAAACCCACAAAGGAAAATCAGTAGTGGAGGAAGTCTGACAAAACAGTTAAACACAGCAAAGGCAGCTGAATGTAGTGGTACAAACCTTTAATCCCAGCACTCTGGAGGATGAGGCAGGCAGATTGCTGTGAGTTTGAGGCCAGCCTGGTCTACATAGTGAGTTCAGAACAGCTAGGGAGAGGCCCTATCTCAACAAACTAGCAAAAGCAAGACCTCCTTTGTTTTTTCATTTGACCATAGGCAGATTCAACTCCCAGATCAAAAGACATGGATCTCAGAACAGATTAAAAAGGAATATGGGGGAGGATAGGAGTATCTGACTACATGGTTTCTATAAGTCTCAGTGTGGATTCAAGGATATGTGTAAGTTGGAAATCAAAGGCTGGAAAAAGATATTTCATGAAAATATTAACCAAAAAAAAGAACAGAGGTATTGTGTTGATAGAATAAAAAATAGACTTTTAAGTAAAACCTGTTATAAGAATAAAAGAGGGACATTGTGCAATGATTTTTAAAAGTCAGTATGCCAACAAGTTATAACAGTTACAAACAGAAGTATAACAAGCATCAAGCTCCAACCCCTCCAGCAAACTGTCAGAATTAAAGGGAAACAGGTAGTTCTACAGCAGTAGGGGAGACTCACTCTCCTTCCTCAGCCCAGTCATGGATGGAGGACTTCACAGCAGACGTAAAGAGGACACCTGAACAACATTGGAGACAAGTCAGACGTGACAGATGCCTCTTCCAACAAAGCATGAGCAAAGTGTGTTTGTCTCAAGTACACATGAAACATTCTCTAGAATAGCCCATATTCTAACCTGCAAAAAAGCCTTAACATGTTTAAAAATACTTAAATTGTTTAGTATTTTATTTTTCATTTGCAGTAGAAGGAAAAACTCAGATATTCACAATTATCTGGAAATAAAACAACCCACCCAAAACCCCTAACTGGTCAAAGAAGAAGTGGCAGAGAAAATTTAAAATATCTTTGAAGTGAGTGAAAACATCATTCCAAAACTTATGGGATACAGTGAATAAGAGAGAAATTTATAGCTATAAATCCTTACTGAGAAAATTTGGTACCCGCGGGGGCCAGAGACTAAGGAATTGCTGTTTGGTGGATAAGAAATTTCAGTTTGAAATGAGGAAGGTTTGCATAGTCTATATGATATTGGTTCCAAAGCACTGAATCTACTTTTTGCATTTCAGCTGTATGCTCAAAATGATTAAATTTGATATAGCATGTATTTATTTTATCATGAAAGAAAAATCAAAAGAGCATATGTGATTTTTTTGTTTTTTTTTTAGAAATAAGTACTAGTGAAATCACTGTAGATCACTAAGTTCTCATTAGTTTATAATTTTAATTTCTTTAAGATTTTATTTTATGTGTATTGTTTGCCTGTATGAGTACATGTGCACTGTGTACATGTGTTGTCCACTGAGGCTAGAAGGGGACTTTGGATCTCCTAGAATTGGAGTTACAGGTCACTGTATTCCAGTTCAATGGCTACCAGGAGTCAATCACTGAGCCGTCTCTCCAGCCCCGAATTTCATATTAATTCCTTAGAAAAGACTGAAAGTGAATGAAAAAGACAGTATAATTTAGAAAACAAGCAAGCAAACAAAAAAGCAATAAGAGAAAGTTAATAGAAGAAATTATCATTATTAACATGACATAGTTTAAGTTATTAATTAAAAGAATGGTGGGAGAGGACAAAGCAGAAGACTTTAAGAAGCAGAAAGGTGCCTAGTATGGTAGCAGACACCTGTAGTCCCAGCACTCTGGAGGTAAAGGCTAGCCTGGTCTCTATAGCAAGATCTAGGCCAGCTAGAGCTACATAGGAGAGCCTGTCTTTAATAATAATAATAATAATAATAATAATAATAAATCAGAAAGGCTTACTAATGACTAATGGCAAGTACTTTACTGAGTTACCACCTAGGTCCTAATTTTGTACTTTTTCATGTATATCCCTATGACTTAACTATTCCATTCTCCTTCATAACATAGTGCATTTCCCTCCCCAACCATCTCCTTCCACTGAGTCTCTAGAACAAAGAGAAATCAAGACATTGACCTGTGTGTTGTAAAGCAGTTTCTTTATATTTGTCTCTATATAGTAGAAGACTCATCATTTGTAAGTCCCTGTTTGATGGCCCAAGAACTTGATGAAGCATAAGTACATGTATTCAAGTTTCACCTATGGAGATTAAAAGACAAGCATTCTAACACAACACAAAACAGTGGGCTACACACACACACACACACACACACATATGTGAGAGAGAAAGACAGAGAGGGAGGGAGAGATTTGATATTTTCTTGGATCCTTTTCTGATTTTTTTACAGCCCCTTTATTCCCTTCTGCAGAAACAAGGTTTGCAGTACCCAAAAGTCTTTATGAGAGAATACCAAATAGTATTTACAGTGATCTCTCAAGTTCAAAATAAATTTTCCCCAAGTTATAACATTTTTCAAGTATTATAAATAGTTAATAGTTAATAATGTAAATAGTTAAGTCTTGTCCATTTGCATCAGGAACTCCACAAGTGTTTAGGAATATGACTTTGTTCAGACCATCAATAGAGCCTGTTTAGAATCAGAGGGAGCAGTCTGGTAACCACTGTGGCGGATCAGGATAAAGTGTGGTTGCTATCAGGGTCTGTATCACAGCCTGACAACCTGGGAGTTTAGGTAACCGAGTGATTCACTCACACCCAGAAGATGTATGTCAGTTCTTAAACCTGCATCCGAGAATTTTCAATTATTTTTAACAAAATTTATTTTTATTTTTGTTTTTATTCTTTGGGATGGGTACTTTTTATTGTTTTATTTTAGATCATTTTATTAAACTGTGATTGCCATATTTGCATATAGTAAACTTGACGAACTTAATGTGTACAGTTGGTAAGTGTTGATGATTGTGTACACCATCACCATAATCAAGATAATGAATGTATCCCTTCCCCTACAGGTTTCTTTGCATCTTTTGTAGTTTGTCCTTCCTGCCCCTTATAGTCCTTCATCCCTAGGCAGATATTAATCTTGCTTTTTGCCACTATGGATCAGTCTGCATTTGGAGGAATCCATAAGGAGGTCCCCTAAAAGAAAAACTAAATTTAAAAAAAAAGTTTTGGGCAATGGAAGATGATATTTGTAACAGAACATTTTATATACCTTTTCTATAATATTCTCAGCAACTAATCTTTCATATGACTAGATATATTTGCATTATTACTAAATAACACCACATAACCTAAGCACGAGCTATTAAAAATGTTGTGATCTTCCACTACTACATATGGAAGCTGCCTTTTAAACTTCAGGTTGTTTCAGCTGACATCCTGTTTTTTAATTTCCAGAGCATACAGGATTGGACAGTGTAGAGATGTCAAAGTGCTCAGGCTGATATCCCTGGGGACTGTGGAGGAGATCATGTACTTACGGCAGGTTTACAAACAGGTGAGAGTATGCCTCATTCTAAGTTAGAAGTCAACATGGGTCTATTTTCAGAAATTAGGAATGAATTTGTATAAAGAACTTTTGAATTTTAGTGTGTAATTTACTAAGATTATAAAATATACTCTTCCATCCACGTGCACAAAAATAGAGTAATTGTTAAGTTCATTGGATTTTACTCCTGAAAGCTTCTTAAAGCAATATCTCTTAAACCTTAATGTGTACTTTAATCTCCTAGGGATTTTTGTTGACATTCAGGTTCTGATTAAGTAGGTCTGAGGTACAGCCCAAAGACTCTTCATTTTGTTTGTTTCCTCCTGAGTGCTAGGATTTAAGGCATGCACCACTACTGCCCAGGTGACTCTGCATCTTAACTTGCTCCCTGGAATGCCAGGACTCAGCTAGTACACTGACCACGATTTAAGTAATGTGGTCACACCTCCGCATACAGTGAGCCAGGGTGTGATATGTGTACCATAGGTGAGTTTCCGGTGCACAACTCACAGCAGAAATGCTTGAGCCACCTTAAAGCCTTAAGGGACCTCCTCTTTTTACTGTAGGTTGATATTCATGGGTTCTTCTGTATGTGCTGAGACATGAAAAAGATCAAGGAGCACTGCCTTGGAGATACAGAGACACCATAGGAAACTGGCTGCTGAGATGCCCAGTAAATGAGATTGTGCAACTTGAGCTTCCACTACTGCTGCTTGGTGCTCCGAGTGTTCATCTGAAATCTCATTGGCTCTTTAATATGTGTAGGATATTAATTTCTGTTCTCTTCATACTTATAAATAAACATTTCTTCATTTAGGATTGCTCATTTGAGAAGCTCTGAACTGAGGCTCAAGTTTAATTACAAGTATTGAATTTGAATTGCTTCCTGTATATGTGACTGTATTTAAGAACAAACATCTTTCACATGTGGTGGTAGTTATAACCTAAAAATGATTCAGTCTTAAAACTCATGCTAACTTCTTCATTCTAAAAATAGAACCATGCGCAGCAGTTTGTGTATTTTCTTAAATCATTTAGCTCTAAAGGAACTTTGGAACTACTTGAGAGGTTTTTTTCTAACTTAACCACTTGTGAAAAAAATGGGCTATTTCTTAGGACCTGTAGTTTTGAGTTCTGTCTTAAACTGGTCATCAGTAATGTTTCCTTAACCATGTAAGTGGTTTTCAACCTATTATTATATGCACTTTTAGTTTTATCTAAAATGGCATATTATGTACTGTAAAATAATATATAATAGAAAAATTTCAGGAAACTAATTTAAGTGTTTAGAACTTTGTATGATACATACAAAGATAAGGTAGCGATCATATAAGGAAAAGGTAGAACACATGGTTTAAAGATAGTTTGGAATTCGAAACAAGGATGCGTATCAGGCATACATACATTGAGCCTCACATTCTTTGAGAGAAGAGTAAAAAAAACTAAGAACAAAAAAAGCTGTAAATATATTGAAACACAGAAGGTTACTCAGGGCCCAGAAATTGTTTAAGGATCCTTAAACACAGAAAAGAAAGAAAGTCAGTGAAACTCAGCCAGAGGAAGACCACCAGAAAAATTAGACAGTCACTACTCCAAAAAAGAATTCCTGGAGACTCTCTGGAGCATCGTGTGTAATAAGGTGGCTTAACGTGTATTTGCATCTGTGCACTGTGCAGCCAACAGTTGTCTGTTCCCAAGTGAGAACAGATAGAGATCCTGGAAGCAAAAGTCACTCTCATCACACAGAAGGCTAAAGGTACTTGAAATAGCTCTGGCAGTGGGCTGAAGTGAGCGTGGATTGAAACACACTGCTGACCAGGTGAAGAGGAGGAGGAGGAGCACAACAGTGGGCTGGATGGTGGTTAGCAAACCTTAATACCTGAAACCATATTACTTCATATAAAAAGCTATGTTTATACACAAAACTGTTTCTCTGTAGCTACAACTGCACTGCAGGGACATCTGGAAAGATCTAAGGGAGGGAGCTCTTGTTTAAGGAGGAATTGGAATGGGGTATGCTGTGCTTCCATGCAGCGATCAGATAAGTCTGTGGTTTAAAATAATACTTATACAGCACCTGTGTTCCTTCAAATTTGGAGCATCATATACAGTCAAGTTTGGCATTTTAAGATTTGCCTTATCTATATATTGTACATAGCTATACCTATATGTACAATTTATTTAGAAAAATTTACAGAAGAATTGACTGAGCAGCTCAGAAAACTCCGAACTTGCCCCAATTCCCGTTTGATAACATTTTCCATGTTTGCCTTCTCCTTTTTGGAGCTATTACCTTTCTTCTTTTTCTCTAGGCCATTTGAAACTCACAGACTTATCATCTATGTGTATTTCCTCAAAGATCTTGGTTAAATTTTACCACTTATATTACATTATGAAATAGTTAGCAAATAGAGTATCCATATGGTGATGCTAAAATGATATATATCCACATATATCCTAAATTACTCCATTGTTGGGGTTCTCAAAACTCTTGACAGTGGTGTTTCTAGGATTTTCATGGTAGTTGTCAATGAAATATTGTGGTTGGTAAATCTGCAGTTAGCTTGGCATCAGCATGTTTATTGTAGTTACTTTAGATTGTAACATAAGTGATATAACAATTCTGCTAATAATTCGTTTTTATACTATAAGAAATATTTAATATGAAAGTTATTAAAAATTATAAGAATTAAAAAAATCTTCATAGAAATAGGTTCTTCTGGAGGATAAGGCATTAACTGTATATTTGACTATTTAATATCAGTGTTAAAATGAAATCTCCTTTCTATTTTGCTGTTTTAGTTTGCTTTGTGTTACTATAATAAACATGAGCAAAAGCCACTTGTGATAGGCAAAGGCTTACTTGACTTAAATATACTTTTTAATGTAGTAATTTTAAAAAAGAAAAATGTATTCAGATGTCAGATTTCATTATTAAACATCTATAATAAAACATTAATAATGTAATATTGACTCAGTAATTAAAAAACAGATAAAATAGGAAATATAAAATGCCTGCTTCAGCAAGGTGGCCAGATTATTATTTCACCATAACAGCAACATCTGCAGGGAAATTGAAACAAAATCTCCTCCTTAAGGCAATTCAGCCAACCCAACTAAAACTCTGTGTATGCAGGGAGTGCCAGGAAACTCTGACATACTGTTGGAGCAAACATTTCAGAAATATTTTTTATTTTTCTGTTCTAGCAACTTCACTGTGTAGTGGTTGGAAGTGAAAATGCCAAGCGATATTTTGAAGCAGTACAAGGATCAAAAGAACATCGAGGAGAGCTCTTTGGTGTCCACAACCTCTTCAAACTAAGGTCACAAGGGTCATGTCTTACGAGAGACATTTTGGAGGTATGGAGCTGTTCTGTGACCTCTTCAATGATGATTTCAGTACAGTTTTATCATTTGGGAATTTTCAAATACAATTGGTGTCTCCTTTTCAGAGAAATTTTTGGTTTTCCTTAGCATAAATGCCTGTTTAGTATGTTTACTTCTAAAGAAATGGGAACTGAATTGTACCTCGAAGCCAAGGCTTTCTCGTGGATGCTTATAGATAATATACATCCATATATTCCATCCACGTATGAGATAGTATGGCCTCCACGGCCATTTCAGACAGACAAATGTGAGAGTTTATTATTCTGAAAACGGTTGTTGCAATTGAGAGCTAAAATATTAAGATTTTCCTAAATAAACAAAACTGTAAAACATGTTTTGATTAGAAGTTACAAAATACTCCCTGAGATGTACTCTCTTGTCTCTTAGAGCTTTTTGTTTTCTGTTCCCAATAAAAATTCCACACCAATATTTCAGACTCTTAGCTATGTTCATGATCAGCTTGCAGATGTTTCTTATTCTTCAAATGAGACACTTACATGGCTTTAAAAATTCCTTAAGTTCGTTAATTTATCAGAACACTGAGAATATTGTCCTTTTTCTCAACTGATTTTAGTGTAGATATGATAAAGCCCTGGAATATCATCCTTTTCCATCTTCTTACATAGATGAGGAAACAGCCAGCGAGAACTCCAGGCTATTTCCCTTGGCTTCCGGGACTTTGTAGTAAAATTCTTGATTGTATTTCATTTAGTAAGCATCATAAATAAAGTTCAAGAAAAAATTAGTCCCTGTCTTTGAGCAATTTCTGTCCTGATGGAGATGGAGATGCAAGACATTTATACAGGTGGACATATGTACTGTGAGTGTTAAGTGTAACCTTGAGTAGTTGTTCAGGATGAGCACTGGGGAAGCTAGAGGACCTGTGGACATGTGCTGTTCGCACTGTGTGTAGGGTCAGCACCTCACTCAAGATGAGCGCTGGGGGATGGGAAGGAGGCCTGTATTGTCTGTGTCCTCTTCTCTAGTGCCTGCTGTTCTATAGGAACTACTGACTCCGAGTAGCTGAGCAGCCCAGTGACGTTGTGTAGCGGATATGACGAGCAAATGCACTACTGACACAAACTAGAGCCCCACGGTTTTAACACAGCGTAGTGATGCTTGGATGCTGCCGTGTGCTCTTTCTTCAAATATGAAAGAGTAGCTGTGATAGGCAGATTCTGGGCAAATGTGACGCTTGTGCTTCCCAGCAGTGCTTTCAGTGGAGCTGGACACAGGCACTAGATTTCTATTTTGTGAAACTGTATGAGCTTCTTATTTAGCAAGTGAGAAAGTGTTATTAAGAATGCAAAGCCGCGTACACTTACCCGGCCTTTGCTGTTATTTTTCTGGTTCTTTCACTCTGTATTTACAGCTGTTTATATTCTCCCTTGTGGACATTATAGAGAGAAGGCCAAGTGGAAGCTGGCATCATGACAGCCACAACATGGTTGAAAGGGGGACTTTCAGCACAGGAACTAGAAACAGTGAGTAACCAGAAAACATGGCATGTGACAGTATTTTCTTCTACTTCTTCCTTCATTTTTTAGTACGCAAAAAATAGAAAGTTTTCTAAAATCTCAGAGGCATAAAGTCATAGGATGATGAATGAAATTAATTATTTAAGGTGTTTATTATATAAACACCTTCTGTAAGTGACCACACCAGACTATATTTTTTGTTTGTTTTGTTTGTTTTTGTTTTTCAAGACAGGGTTTCTCTGTAGCTTTGAATCCTGTCCGGGAACTCGCTCTTGTAGACCAGTCTGGCCTTGAACTCATAGAGATCTGCCTGCCTCTGCATCCTGTGTGCTGGGATTGAAGGCATGCGCCACCACTGCCCGGCCAGACTTTTTTTTTTTTAACTGAAGAACAAGTTAAATAGAGAAATGACCATCAATGTGCATCTAAGATTAAACCCAAGTATCAAAATCATTCAGTAAATCAAAGCAAGTATTGTGTTGGTTTGAGTCTGTGATCTTAAGATCTCATCATACAGCCGTGAAACCTATGTTGTTACCAGAGGCCATGTTAGGTATAAGATAAAAGAAATATACGGACGATTTTTATGGTGTGGGATAATGCTCTTGTACACTGTAAAGATTGGTCACTCGTATTGGTTTAATAAAATGCTGATTGACCAGTAGCTGGGCAGGAAATATAGGTATGGCAACCAGACTAGGAGAGTTCTGGGAAGAGAAAAGGCATAGGCGCAGTCACCAACCAGACACAGAGGAAACAAGATGAAAATGCTTTACTGAGTAAGATACCAAGCTGCATGGGTAAACATAGATAAGAACTATGGGTTAATTTAAGTTGTAAGAGCTGGTTAGTAATAAGCCTGAGCAATAGGCCAAACAGTGTATAATTAATAGATGCCTCTGTGTGTTTATTTGGTACTGAATGACTGCAGGACAAGGCAGGACAGAAATTTCTGTCTACATTTTTATGTTGCTGTTCTTGTTTTTGTTTGTTTCGTTTGCTTTTGAGATTTAAGTTTATGTGAACTGAGTGACCCTGAACTCAGGGGACTTGTTTTTATTTACAAATTTTGTGTTCTACCAAGTTCGGGTTGTTAAGCTTGGTCACAGGTGCCTCTCTCTCTGAGCCATCTTGCTGGCCCAGGCTGACAATTTTTTTTAAATTGTAAATAAACACAAATATAAAATATTGGCAGAAATATCAAATTACTTTCTGAAAATATTAACAAATTAAGCCTTAATTTTAGGGAACTGAAAGTTATCCTTAACCATGGAAAGGGAACTGAATTTAAATTTGTAGCAAATTTTGTTCTTGAGACAGGGTTTCATATAGTCAAGACTGGCCTTGAATTCCTGGTAAAGTGGGAGGGTTGTTATAAGAAGCTGCAAGAGTCTGTTAAGGTTCTCAAGAATTTATTTAGGTATAAAATAGGGTAAATGTTCACTGATACTGAGCGATGTAGATACCACCACTGATCAGCTGTCTTCATCCAGTCTGTTCAGGGATGAAGAGCAAGCTGCCTACTCCACTCTGGCCACCCAGGAGAGCATGAGAGCAAGAGAAAGCAAGATCCTCTCCCTAACCTTATAAATTGTCACATCTGCAGACAAGTCCCACTCTAGGACTCATAATCCCCAACAGCCATTGGCTAAAGGAATCAGAATCCCACAACAGAGGATGGGCTTAAAGCCCTGAGCCTCCTGTCTAGTTTTCAAGTCCTTTGCTTTTCTTGCTGTAGACATGCACCGCTGCACACCACCCTTCCCTCATGGTTTCTGATGTTTCTGACTGCTTTTTCATGTAGCCTAAAGACCCTGACTGTCAAGAATCCACAGAGGTTTGTGAACTCTGCAGTGACTTCAGTGATGACGAGCCAGTGGGCCGCTCCCTTGGAAAGATGGCTGAACACAGAGTCTCTGGCTCCAGTAGAGCTGCAGTCTCCTCAGCACAGCTCACTTTGCTGCAGTGTGGACTCTCTAAATTGTTTGAGGCAAGCTGCAAGTCAGTCCAGGATGGCGATGGAAACGCTGCCTCCAGTGATGAAAGTTCTGATGAGCAGCCCACATGCCTGTCAGCAGAAGCCAAACAGGCTGCTTGTCAGAAAACTCGTGAGTCTGTTTGTACTTCAGAACATCAGAAATCAGAGAACATCCAAAATCCTAATAAGAAATGTGGTTTTGATAAAAGTAAGAAGACTTTAGAACAGAACGTTTCTTCTCAATCTGATGATGAGAGAAAGTATCACAGTACAGATGGACATCATGGCATGGGACAAAATGACACAGAGTCAGAAGACAGTGATGTCATCTATCCCACACAGTATCCAGCTCAGAAAGCCCCTAATAACTGTGTACGCTTTAAGCTGCTGTTTGGTGAATCTGAAGATTCTGAAGCAGAAAACCCTGTGAAAAGAAATTGTGTTGCTGGTAGACAGAACAGTGGCAAAGGAAATGGACCAGTTTCAAAACCCTTGAGTACTGAGAACGTGACCTTGAAACTTGTTAGGAAAAGAAAAGATATATATGATATTAGTGATGAATCTGATGACATCGACATGTTCCCCAAGTCAAGAATAAGAAAGCAAAGAGCTACTACTTCCCTGAAGTTTAAGAGAAAAAAGGAAAACAAAAGGGAGCTTTACAAGTCTCCTGGAAGAGCAAAGGAGCCAAAACAAGTGTGCACAGCAGATGGGCACTGTAGCTCTCAGGTCATTGACGACTTCTCATCCTCTGATGACAATGTATCGGTCAGCCATTGGAGTTCCTCTAAACTAAGTCACAGAGCAGAAACTGTAAAAGATAAAATCAGTTTGTTCTCCAAGCTACCTGGTCCGGATAAGAAAAACAACACTTGTATATCAAGGAAGCCAGCAAGCTTTTTAAATGAAAGAGTTGTCAGTCAAGAGCAAATGTGTGACTCAATGGATAAAATATTAGGTAACTATAACTGTAGACATTCTGTAAACATTTCTCTAAATAACTGTTTTTCAGTCATATTCTAAGAGAGATTATTCAGCCAGCTGTAAAATAATTCTAAAATCAAGATGCTGCATTGAGGCAATAATTCAAGATAATGAAGAAATAATGAAGTGGCAGGTAAAGGAAAGGCCTCCTACAGGAGGATGGAGAGTTTTGCTCTCTCCCTGTAATGCCCCTCTGTGTGGCCCACCCTCAGCACGGCTTCTCTGTGCCATAGAACCAGTTATTTTGATTCGTAAATTCCTTAGTATATTGTTAAGTTTTGTCACATGGGTGTGTATTCTCTGATAGCATAGTTCAGTCTTGTCCACTTCATCTTATGTAGTCTGTGTAATCTGCAGGAATCTTCCTCCATCCTTTCATTACCATATAATTTACTTCCAGAGTTTCCTTCAGTCTGCATTTTGCTCAGTTTTCTCAGCAGTCAGACATGTTCGCTGACCTCAGTATTACCTGTGAATGAGTAGTATTTCAGTGGTCATATTATTTGTACGTTTGCATGTATAGTTTATGTACTGTATTTGTAATTATATATCTTAATATGTATATTATACATATACTCATTTGTGTATGAATGTACATACACATATATTTTATGTAGTTGAATGTGATAGTGAATATACCTCATGAACTGTATTTATACTTCCATATTTATAGTGGTACTTAATTAGAAAGTTCTCTCATCTCCATTATATTTGAATATTATTTCTTTCATCTTGATCATTCTGGTCATATACAAAGACTGATTTAGTTATAATGTCCCATAATTGCTTATTTAGTTTGTCTCCTATTACACAATAGTGAAGGAATGCGTTGGCATGGTAACACAGTGAAGGTTGGAGGTGTATCTCAGAAGCAGAGCATCACAAAAACATTTTTTTGTTTAAGTTTTTTTTTTTGAAAAAATGTTCCATTTCTTTCCACTTTTACAATGGATACACTATGTCTAAACTGCCAGCGACTTTGGCTGTATTCTTCCCCTTTAGTTTCACTCCCTCGTGGTGTACAGGTAACTAGAAATTTCATGGCCCCTTCAGTCCTCCAAGTGTCAGTGTCTCTAAATCATTTGCATGTCTGGACCCTGTTTTCTAGTAAATCTTTTAAGACATGTTGTAGAGGGACTTTTTTTTTCTGCTGAAGTTCGTGTGATAATGGTTTGTACCCTGAAAGCCAGTTTTGCTGGATATAAAGTCCTTGGCTGACACTTTGCTGAGTATTTTCAATATTATTTTCTTTTCATTGCTGTCCAGTGGTTTCACCAGACTGTGTTTGGTGTTTATGCTGAGTCAGTATTCTCATGTGCAAATGTAGTTTCCACGCCGTCTTTCTTTAGGAACGTCATGCTGCCATCAGTGACTTGTTCAAGTCTCTTGTCTTGTTCAGATGGTCAGTCTTTGTCACTGCTCTTGAGAATTGATCAGTCTCTTAAATCATTTTTATCTTTTCACTTGTTTGGGTTTTTGTCATTATCTATGGTATTTATTTCCTCTTAATGTTTCTTCTAGATCAGTCTTCACTTACAAATGACATTTTCTTTTTGTTTTTATTTTTAATTATTTTTTAATTTGTAATTTTTATTTATTTTATATACCAACCACAGTTTCCCTCTGCTCCTCCTGCTCTCCCCTCCTCTCAAACCCCCCCAAATCCACTCCTCAGAAAGGGTAAGGTCTCCCCTGGGGACTCAAAAAAGCCTGACACATTAAGTTGAGGCAGGGCCAAGCCCCTCTCCCCCCTTCATTAAGGCTGATCAAAGCATCCACCATAGGGAGTGAGCTCCAAAAAGCCAGCTCATACACTAGAGATAGATCCTAATCCAAGCCATACCACTGTCACCCACATACAGAGAGCCTAATTTGGTTCCATGCAGGCTTTCCAGCTGTTGGTTTAAAGTTCATGAACTCCCACGAGCTTGGGTCAGCTGTCTCTATTGCTATCTCCATCATGATCTTGACCTGACTTGCTCATATAATCCCTCCTCCCTCTCATCAACTGGACTCCAGAGTTTGGCCTGGTGCTTGGCTGTGGATCTCTGCATCTGCTGCCATCTGTTAATGGATGAAGGCTCTATGATGACAGTTAGGGTATTCACCAATCTGATTACAGGGGAAGGAAGGCCAGTTCAGACACCTTTTCTACTATTGCTAGGAGTCTTAGCTGGGGTCATCCTTGTGGGTTCCTGAGAATTTCCCTAGTACCAGGTATCTTTCTAACCTATAATGGCTCCCGCTATCAAGATACTTCTTTCATTACTCTCCCCACTCTATCTATCCCCACAACTGGGCCATCCAGTTCCCTCATGTTCTCCCCCTTCCCCTTCCTTCTACCCACTCCACCACCACCCCCATTTACATAGGAGATCTCATCTATTTCCCTTTCCCAGGGTGATCCGTACGTCCCTCTTAGGGTCCTCCTTGTTACCTGTCTTCTCTGGAACTGTAGATTCTGATCTGGTTATCCCTTGCTTTACATCTAGTATCCACTATGAGTGAGTACATGCCAGGTTTGTCTTTCTGGGTCTGGGTTACCTTACTCAGGATGATTTTTTTCTAGTTCCATACATTTGCCTGCAAATTTCATGATATCCTTGTTTTTTTTTTTACCACTGAGTAATAGCCCATTATATAAATACACCACATTTTTCCATATCTATTCTTTGGATAAGGGGCATCTAGGTTGTTTCAAGGTTCTGGCTATTATGCATAATGCTGCTATGAACATAGTTGAGCAAGTGTTCTTGTATGATTGAGCATCCTTTGGGTATATGCCCAAGAGTGGTGATGCTGGGTCTTGAGGTGGATTGATTCCCAATTTTTTGAGAATCGCTATACTGATTTCCAAAGTGGCCATACAAGCTTGAACTCCCACCAGAAGTGTAGGAGTAGTCCCCTTACCCCACATCTTCTCTAACATAAGCTGCCATCAGTGTTTTTGATCTTAGCCATTGCAACAGCTATAAGATGGTATCTCAGAGTCATTTTGATTTGCATTTCCCCGATGACTAAAAATGTTGAGCAATTCCTTAAATGTCATTCGGCCATTAAGATTCTTCTGTTGAGAATTCTCTATTTAGATCTGTATCCCATTTTTTAATTGGATTATTTGGTATTTTGATATCTAGTTTCTTGAGTTCATATATTTCAGATTTGGAGTTGGTGAAGATCTTTTCTCATTCTGTAGGCTGCCATTTTGTCTTATTGACCATGTCCTTTGTCTTACAGAAGCTTTTCAGTTTCAGGAGGTCCTTTTTATTGATTGTTGCTCTCAGTGTCTGTGCTACTAGTGCTATATTTAGGAAGTGGTCTCCTGTGCCGTTGTATTCAAGGCTATTCCCACTTTCTCTTCTATCAGGTTCATTGTAACTAGGTTTATGTTGAGGTCTTTGATCCCCTTGTACTTGAGTTTTGTGCATGGCGATAGATATGGATCTATTTGCATTCTTCTACTTGCCAACATCCAGTTATGCCACCATTTGTTGAAGATGCTTTTTTTTTTCCATTGTACAATTTTGGCTTCTTTGTCAAAAATCATGTGTTCATAGATCTGTGGATTAATGTCAGGGTCTTCAATTTGTTTCCATTGATCCATGTGTCTGTTTTTATTCTGCTACCAAGCTGTTTTTATTACTACAGCTCTATAGTAGAACATGAAGTCAGGAATACTGATGCCTCCAGAAGTTACAAAGGACATTTTCTTAATGTCTAAGTCTTTCTGAGACATTCCACCTCTCTATTTCTAAATTATTATAATTATGATTTATATTTTTGGGGTGGGGCAGGTGTTCAATAGAAGATTTCTCTCTATAGCCCTGGCTGTCCTGGAATTCACTCTGGCTATAGAACAGAGATCTGCCTGCCTCTGCCTCCTGAATGCTGGGATTAAAGGTGTGCACCACCACCACCTGGGCTGATTTATATTGTTAATTTGTGACTTCTTTCATGGTCTTAAAGTGTTTTGACATCAGTCTGTTTTGTGAGTCTGTCATTTACCTGGTTTTGACATCGGTCTGTTTTGTGAGCCGGTCATTTCTGACAGGGATAATACTCTGCTGCTTGTTCTTTCTTTGCTCATAATTTTTGGGATTTGACCCAGATAATTCTTTTGATCTTTTTTTAGGGGAAATTATTCCCCTGCTTAGTGCTGAATCCTGCTCTCCTGCACACACTGATCACCTCCCCATGTTGCTTCTCTTTGCTGGGCTCTAGCTGGGCAGGAGCACCAGTAAGTGGGCCAGTCTGGGAATTTATATTATATAGTTAGCTTGGTACATTTTCCTGAGGCCTTCTTACTGTAAGACTTCTGGTCCCTTCAGTCCTAGTGAGCAGAACACCTTCCCTCTGGGTGACCCTTTGTGCCTCCCAACAAATGCCTGTTGGCCATCCTAGGCTCTCCTGTTCTTAGGTCTGTCACATGCCACACCTCCCTTCTTCCATGCTGCAGATGCCAGTACTGTACAGCGGTGATTCTCAGCCTTCCTCACACTGCCGCCTCTTAGTGCCAATTCTCGCTGTGGTGATGTCCAACCATAGTGTTATTTTCATTGCTATGTCATAACTGTAATTTTGTTACTGTTACGAATCATAATGTAAATACCTGTGTTTTCTGGTGGTCTTAGATGACCCCTGCGAAAGGGTCATTTGACAATCCCCCAGGGGGTTGTGACCCCATAGGTTGAGAACCATAGTTTTGCCATTGGCAGATTGCCTCCACTTGATTGTAATTTAGGGCTCATGGAAGTGCCCTATCATCTAATTTTGTTTTCATGTGGTCCATAGGTGTCTGCTTTTGTTGTCTAGTTGCTGTTTGATTTCACCTGGGGATTCAGAGGGAATGAACAACCTTTGTTCAGAATCTACTCAGTGATTATGAGTTAGCATTGCTTTATGAGTGTCTGTCTTATTCCCCATAAATCATGCGAAGAAAGATGAAATAAGGTGCTACATGTAGCTTGTTAACTTTTATTTACCTCTGCATTAGGCTTTCTCTTATGGATAAGACCCATTTAAAATATCCCCATTATATCGGTGTATCCTGGTCCCATTATTAACTCAGCACAGGATTGTCGATTGGATTGTTTACTCCAGTGAAATTAGAGGATTAAGGATTTGTTACAAACGCTTTTAAAAATAATCACGTGAGGTTTTTAACAGCAGGTGTCAGCAGTTGGAGTTAGTGGTATTTTGTGTCACCTAGAGATGTTTTCCTGGTAACTTTTAATTACATGATGTAGCAGTGTCTTGTGGTTTGTGCTTGGTGATTGCTGGAGAGTTCAGGGCTAAAACAGCAGAGTGTCAAGGTCACAGTTGAGGTTCATTGCCAGGGCTGTTTGAGGAAAATTTTACAGGCCTTAGTTCCAGCCTCCCCTTTTATGGCTGTAATTTCAAAATAAATTATTAGAGCCTAGAAGCAAAGCAATAAAAAAATACAGCCACTTTTAAGACCTCTTTCAGATAAAAAGCTATGAGTTAATTTTTTTTTCATTTCCTAAAATGCTCTCATCTTGACATTCTCTGGGCATGTGTACAAAAAAAGACAAAATACAAACAATAAAGCCGAGCACCACCAACCAAACACAACTTTCTGGTAATAAACCCCATGCTCTCATCCATTACTGCCATCAGGGCTTTCTTAGGTGAGCAGATAAGCCTAGAACACCTCCTTAAATGTGCAAACAACAGTTTGAAATTAGCAAGGAAGAAAAATCTATACAGGACCGTTAACCATGATTCTCACAGACAAAAATCTCCATTTCAGATTTAAATTTAAAAATTGTTACTTAATTTCAGCAATTCTCATATTGATAACAGTAGAAGGTCATTTCCAGGTTAACCTGAACCAACATATTTGAATTCCTTTTTCCATTTACTTTTTAAAATGTTGTGATAGTAACGTGATCTTTTAAACATTAAAAATAAAGCAAGCCATTAAGCATAGTTGCTTACACCTGTAATTTTAACAATACTCAGGAGGCTTAGAGAGGAGAATTACCATGAGTTCTAGGCCATCCTGAGTTGCAGAGTAAGCTCTTATCTCAAGGAAGCAACAAATATAATAATAATTTTAAAATACAGCAAGCATAGCCAGATGTGGTGGTGCACACCTTTAATCTTAGCAATGGGGAGTAAGGGCCGGACTGACTGTGAGTATGAGACCAGCCTGATCTACATAGTGAGTTCCAGGTCAGCCAGGGCTACTAAGTAAGGCGCTATCTTATAAAGAAAGAAAGGGAGGGAAGGAAGAAAGGAAGGAAGCATAACTAGGAGGCTAAGACAGAAGAATCACAGGTTTGAAACTAACCTGGGCTGCATAGCAAGAAGGTCTCAAAAATAGAGGGAGGAACAAAGCAGGTATATCCTGTTCTTAGAGTGCTGTGGATAATTAGAACCATATTGCTTTGTAGTGATTAATCATGTAATAAACATGTTTGCCTCCTAGGTGGTGTTCAGGAAGTGGCATATATCCACTCAAATCAGAATGTGATTGGATCAAGCAGAGCTGAAAATCACATGAGCCATTGGGCAACACGTGATGTATTTGAGTTGAAACAGTTTTCGCAGCTCCCTGCTAATGTAGCTGTTTGCAGTTCTAAGGTAAGAAAATTTAGTTTTTATCTCACTTTTCACAAAAGTTTCTCAGTAGGGTCCTTTTTGATGTTTTTGTTTTTGTTTTTCAAGACAGGGTTTCTCTGTAGCTTTGGAGCCTGTCCTGGAACTAGCTCTTATAGACCAGGTTGGCCTCTAACTCACAGATCCGCCTGCCTCTGCCTTCCGAGTGCTGGGATTAAAGGCGTGTGCCATCACCACCCAGCTAATAGGGTCCTTTTTATGACCTCAGAAGTAGACATTGATTCTATTAAGAGACAGAACTAAATGTGGAAAAGCCATATAACATTGTAATAGTTACCATCACAGAAGATGTTTGGAATGTGTGGTGGCTTGAATGAGAACAGCCCCATAGACTCACGTTTGAATATTTGGTCCCCGGTTGGTGGAACTATTTGAGAAGGATTAGGGGGTGTAGCCTTGTTGGAGATGTATCACTGTGGGCAGGCTTTGAGGTTTCAAAAGACTAACCATTCCCAGAGTGCTCTCTCTGCCTTCTGCTTATGGATCAAGATATGAATTCTCAGCTACTGCTCCAGCACATGCCTGCCTGCCTTTCTGCCTCACACCAGGCTCCCTACCATGATGGCCACAGACCCTAACCCTCTGAAACTCTATAAACTCTAAGTAAACTCTTTTTCTTTTATAAGTTGCCTTCATCGTGGTATTTTATCATAGCAAAAAGACAAATTAAATGACATATGTAAATTAAAATGCCCAGTAAAACTGAGGTGACTAATAGTTTCCCTTTTTAAAAAGTATTCCTATATCCCCAAATTCAAAACAACCTGAAGAGTTACACAAATTAACTCATAACCCCAAACTACTTCTGCTCCTATGTATATGATTAGGCTTCTTCAGGTTTTCTTCCCCCATCTAAAAGACACAGACACAAAAATCTAGCCTCATACAGACTTCTATGAGGGATTTTCATAATGTTAAAGTAATAAAGCCTAGATTTTTCCTGCTTAAGATTACTGCTGCATAAAGACTTACATAATTGTATTTTTTTCTTTATATGTGGTCGTTTTCATCAAAGATTTTTAAAAATGTTTTTGTTGTTTTATTCATCTAAAAGCCTACTGTTTCTTGTTTTATAGGCCAGAGTTAAAAGTGCATGTTGCATGTAACAGTAATATAATGTAGTGTTGCTTTTAAGAGAACCTGGAGGAAATATCTCTGAACTTTCCAACTGTCTTAATTTGGTTCAGATTGTCTTAACAGTAAATCGAGAGTGTAAAGTGAAACTCACTACCCGGGAAATGTGAACTAAAGAGCAGATGACTGGAAAAAGGGTGGCCTGCAGACACATGGTCAGCACATTCTGCATAGGCATCTTACCGACAAGACAGTGTGAGATTTCCAATGGGTCTAACAGAGGAGACAACCAATATTGTATCAGCTCGAGTTTGAATGATCTTGTTGACCAGATGCTGAACAGGCACAAACCACTGTGTTGGGCTGAGTATAATGGAGTGAATTCACATGCCAAAAAAGGGGGGGTTATACTTTTTTAGCATGGGGCAGACGAAGACTACAGAAACAAAAAAATACCAGTTTTAGGAGAATCAAAGCTTCTCATAGCATATAATTTGAAGGCAGTTTGTCATCTGAGATTTGTGTGTTTGTGGATGTGTGGTGTACTTGTGTGCATGTGTGTTTAGAGGCCAGAGCTCTATGTGAAGTGCCTTCTTCAGTCCCTCTCCATCTTGGTTTTGAGATAGGGTCTCTGAGCCTGAAGCTCATGGATCCCGCTAGACTGGCTGCTTATTTCTGTCTCCTCTTTTTCCCAGGCGCTGTACTAATTGCAGACACGAGTCTCAGGCTCCTCGTGGGCTCTGGAGATCCCCTGTTCCTCGGGGACTTCACTGACCCATCTCCCTAGCTCTTCACCTGGAATCTTTTCGTGGGGCGGGGAGAGGCTGTTAAATGAGCTAGGAAAGAGCCCATCCTCCTACAGTATCTGTAGAGTAAATGTAATGACGGATTTTAAAAGGACCCAGTTTAATATGCAAATTTAGGTTTTTCTTTTGAAAGGAAGCAGATATTGTTTTTTGCCCTCCCGTTATCCTTTTGTGTTTTTCCTGCCCCTCTCCTTTTTAGACAGCACCTCTGCGTGCATAGCCCTTTCCTGCTTCCACATTGTGCATTTTCATTTTTATTTTATTTACTGTCTCCGTACAAGAGAAAACGTAGTGTTTATCTCTCAGTCAGGCTTATTTTGCTGCACTCAGTAAGAATTCCCTTTGACCCATTTTCCTGCAGGGAACATAATCTCATTCTTTTTCCCTTGTGTATATAAACTTTATTTTCTTTACCCATTCATCAGTTAATGCATCTCTGCTGGTTCATATCTTGGCTGTTGTAGATAGTGCTAGAATGAACATGGATGGTCAAATATCTCTGTAGTATACTAGAGTTAATGAGATAATTTACCTGGATATTGGTCACAAGGAGAAAGTCACAGTTAACACAGCTCATCTAGATGTGAGCTTGAAAAGCATCTCCCACATGTAGAGATAGTAAGCAGACTCTTCAGAGCCTTCTTTAAGGAAGATGTGAAAAGAGAAATACACCTCCTCTCTAACCCGCTTTGACCTCAACGTTTTATAGGAACAGTCTCATCTGAAATCTTGTCTCTGCGTACAGTTTTCATAATGAGATTCATCTTCCATGAAAGAGGCAGTATCTATCCTGTGAGGTTTCTTTTTTCATTATTTCTAAAACTTTCCATAATAAATTTTGGTCACATTCTTTCCCCTCCCCCAGTTCATCCCAGGTCCCTCTCTCTTTATCCACCCCACTTCATATTATTTTTCTTTCTTTTGTTAAAAAAAAGGGGGCCAAACCAAGCACACACATACACAGACACCCAATAGGCCATGAAGTTTGTTTTGTGTTGGCTGCTACTGAGCATATGGCTTCCCTGGGATGTGGTCAGTACGCCCAGTGTCATTCCTTTGAAGAAAACTGATTTTAATTCTCCCAGCAACTGTCAATGACAAATTGCTTCTTGGTTGGGAGCTGTGGTGGTTTGAATAGGAATGGCCCCCATAAGCTCATATATATGAAGGTTTCTTCATTAGGGACTGGCACTACTTGGCAACAATTAGGAGGTATTTTCTAGTTGGAGAAAGTGGAGTTGGGCTTTGAAGTTTCAGAAGCCCAAGCCAGGCCGAGTGTCTCACTCTCTACCTGCTGCCTGCAGACTTAGATTTAGAACTCTCAGCTGTGCAGCACCATGTCACCTGTGCTCCACCATGTGCGCCCCCATGCTGATAACTGGCTAAACCTACAAAACTGTAAGCCAGCCCCAGCTAAATGCTTCCCTTTATAAGAGTTTCTGTGGTCACGGTGTCTCTTCACAGCAATAGAACACTGACTAAGACAGGGTGGGACATGGTGCCCACTTCCTTTCTCAGTGTTGGCTCTTCTGTGCTTGAATATATTCTTATACCACATTCAGCTTAGAGGCCTTTTTTATGGAATATGATTAAATCTACTATTTAATGGCTAAACTGTGGTATGTATGAAGATTTGGGAGGGGAGGGGAAATGAAGAAAGAACAAAGGAGATTTTCCATCAGTCTCAGGAAGTACCTGGAGCAAAGCATATTGGTGCACTCCTATAATCCTAGCACTTGGGAGTCAGGGACAGGTGGGAACCCTGTGAGTTTGAGGCCAACCTGGTCTACATAGTGTGTTCTAGGATAGCCAAAGCTTTGTAGAAACACCCTGTCTTAAAAACAAAAAAAAAAAAGGAAGGAATACCTGGAGGCCTCTTGCTCCTGAAATCTTAAAAATAAAAATAAAACAGACTTCCCACCTACAGGCCTAGTATCTTTTCTCTAGGGCTCAAATCCAGTCTCTTCTTGATTGCTGAGAATTCTTCTGAGTGCTTGTCTGTCATCAGATGTGTGTTTGCAACCAGATGCAAAACAAATGTATTTATGTATTTATAATACATATATGTATTATATGTATTTATAAGAAATTAATAGTTGAGCAACAGTGGTTGAATATTTCAGTGTTTTGCTGTGTGGGGAATGCTACACTTGAGGCTCACTTACAGCCTTTGACTAACTTACAAAGAAATATGTATACCAAATGGAAAACTTGTAAGAGAATTAATGGACACCACAGTACTAGATAACCCTCAGAGTTCCTCAGTATTTTTAAGCTAATAGTTGTTAAACAAAATAACAAAAACTATGAATCTACTTTGAAAATTCACCTTTTTTTTTTCCTTTGGTTTTTCGAGACAGGGTTTTTCTGTATAGCTTTGGAGCCTGTCCTGGAACTAGCTCTTGTAGACCAGGCTGGCCTCTAACTCACAGAGTTCCGCCTACCTCTGCCTCCTGAGTGCTGGGATTAAAGGCGTGCGCCATCACTGCCTGGCGAAAATTCACCAATGTCTTTAGGAAAGACCTAAAATACACAAGCTTTTTCATGTTTCTTTTCTATTCTTGTAGCAATACTTGCCAGCTTTTATTTGTAGAACACTTTATAGATGTACTAAAGTAAAACCTCCTCTCAAAGTAAATTTGTAATTATACCTGTTATTTGACAATACAAATATAAAATAGTATGCAAAATAAGAACATATTTTACCTTCAGTCATACTTGTTTTCTGTTTTTATTTTTTTAATTATTTTTAAATTAAAATATATTAATTACTTCCCTTCTTTCCTTTCCTCCCTCTAACACCTACCATGCTCACACTCCCTGTCAAATTGATGACCATTTTCTCTTTGATTATTTTTGTGTACGCATTTATATGTATGTATATATGTATATGCATATGCATAAATATTATAAATATAACCTGCTGAATTTGTGTGTGTGTGTGTGTGTGTGTGTGTGTAAATTCAGAGCTGACCATTTGTGTTTGATAACCAACTTAGAGTACTCATCCCTGGGAGAGAATCCTCTCAGCAGTCATTAGTTACCTGTAGTTCTTTGTATAGTGAACCCCATGAGATTTCCAAATAGTCATAATGATGTTGTCATTATTTTGGGTCTCATTTAGGCAGCCATATTGTTGTGGTCTCATGGGTGTTGCTTCCTTGTCATGGAAATCCGTATGGAAATCATTAAAAAGCTAAAAAATAAGTCTATTATATAATCCATTCATCTATACTGCTTCTTGCCATATGCCCACAGGACTTGACATCCTACATCCTACCCCATAATACTTCTCAGCAATATCCTTGGCTGTTCTAAAATTGAAACAACTTAAATGTCCTTCAGAAGATAATGAAATGTGCTATATATTCATTATAGAATGCTATTCAAAATTTATATTTTGATATTTTAAAACCATCTTTGTAAAGATAGGATATCTGTAATGAAACCCCTTGTGTCTTGTGTTTCAGTTCAGACCAGAAAGAAAGGTTTTAAGTGTGTAAAGGAGAGTTTCTGTGTGTCCCAGACTTCACTCCACCTGTGGGGCTCTGTGTCCCAGAACTGTACCTGTGGGGCTGTGTCTCAGAACTGTACTGTGGGGCTGTGTGTCTCAGAACTGTACCTGTGGGGCTGTGTGTCTCAGAAGTGTACCTGTAGGGCTGTGTCTCAGAACTGTACCTGTGGGGCTGTGTCACGCTAAACCTGTGGTGATGCAGTGCCTCCTTTCTCAATCAACCACATGTCTTCAACTTAAGGTTGCTTAAAGTTTTCTGAAAAAAAGTGTACAAAGACAGCATTCAATTAAGGATTAATCACTATGGCAACTGAGATGGTGACTAAAGGGGGAGGATGTATTCTCCCCTGCGTTTCCTGCCAGCTGTCATAGTCAACCTTTGCTGCCTGAATCCAAGCCAAAACATAGACTGTGACCGACTCTAAGAAACTTTATCTGTATTTTTATAAATTGGTACAAGTATCAGACTATAAAAGAAGACTTAATCCCCTGAATTGGATGACAGACACTTGGCACTTCTGCTAGTGTTTGACAGAAAAATAATGGGTCACTTTGTAGTAAAACCTGGATTAATAGTAAACCCTTCTTTATATGATTTCAGTGTGCTGTAAATGAGTGGGCTAAGCAGGCTGTCAGGCTGAACTGGGAGTGTCTTTTTATAACCAACGGAGATTTAAGTATTGTTGAGAATACTATAAACTCAAAATGTTGTGTTAGCAGGAACTTCTCTTGTGTGTGTGTGTTAGATTGACATTCTTTGGATTACTTAATGCAAGGATTTCTGTGAGCTTTGGATTGATTGCAATGTGTTTATACAACCTTTGAAGTCAGCAAGGACGAGTGGACTGTTTATAATGAGCAGACTTTGGGGAAAGAGAACATTCTATTACTCTATTTTTATCAGGATAATTGTCAATGGTATAAAGTTTATGAGGTAGTACAGTAAGTACAGCTTATGGTTTTAACATGTTAACAGAATTTACTCTCGGTGGGATTTTTCTTGTCTACTAATTTTTCTTCTTTATCTCAATATTAACTTTGTATGGCTTTATCAGATAGTTTTTTTTTTCAAGTAACAAGTGGGGTTAAGATTTCTGGGACTGCAGTGAATATATGCATGAGGTTATGGTACTACTATTGGCATGAAAGGAGCTTTGTGTTTTTTATCCTTAAGAGGAAGATTGATTGTAGGTGACATTCTTTTCCACAAAACGTGTATCATCTGAGTGAAGAATACTCGTTTGTTAAACAGGAGAAGGACAAGCCAGTGCTCTTGTATACATAGCCCTGTCCTTCTTAGAGCTAGGGTCCAAGAAAACCTGTGGTATCCTTCCTCATAGTATCCAAAACACACTCACCGCCTTGCAAAAACAAAAAAAAGTGCTGAAATTACTCAAAACAGAACATAGACTTTTATTATGTATAATTGTGGGAATGGCTTAATAGTCACATGAGTGATAAACTCTTCTGTGGTTCTATGTAATTATCTATTATTACTTTTTATTCATTGTACCAATAAAGCTTTTAGAGTACCTTATTAGCTACCTGGTAAGTCTTCTAATTTTATTAAGAACCTATCCTGAACTGTGGCTGATTTCCCATGAAAAGGGATAGAGAAAACATATGTATATATACATACATACATACATTTTTTAAGAACGTAGCTAACATTGGATTAGGTAAACAAAAGTAATTTTTCTTTTTAGGAATTGGTATAATTCTAACTCTTTTCCTAGATGGTGAGCCTTCTGATTGCACAAAGAAATTGACTTTGAAAAACTTCATGGTTTAGACAGTTGTGAGGTTTTACTAATTTATAAAATGCCATTTCTTCAAATAATGCATTCTGGTAACAAGATAGAAGTTCAGAGGTTAAAAAAGCCTCATTGAACTTTCATTGACTCTACCTAATGAACTAAGGGATAGTAAGCAATGAACAGTGCTTTTCAAATTGCATTTTATACCTTTATGAAAATTGTGGTGTCAACCAGACATAGTCACATGATAGAAACACTTACTACATCATCATCTGAGAACACTACCTCCACACATGAAATCCTGAGTTTTTATATAAACATAAAATTGGGGGGAAATCATTGTATTTCAGTTTGAAGAATTTAGGGAAAGTTTATCCACACATTTCATTTTACTTATTTTTAAAGTGCAACACTTGGGTCTCCTACCAGCCTTGGGAACGGCTGTCAGCTTCCATCCTTGGGACCTTTCTCACCACTTGTCTTTTCCTGTGCATTACTTTTCCTTTGATCTCTAGTTGAAGATTTCAGGTTGATTTTCTAATATGTGACATATTAACCTTTTAATTTTCTAAGATACCTAGTTTTTAAAAAGTTTATTCCAATTAAACCTAAAAGCCAACAACTAGAGTGAATTCATCTTTCCTTTATATATATATATAATATATTTCAATATATTTCCTCTGTCTGGACTCAAGAAGTGCAGCGAGAGTTGGAGATGTAGCTCAGTGGATAAAGTACTGATTGGTGCATAAGCATGAAACCTGAGTTTGAATCCCCAGATCCCATGTAAAGCCCGCTGCAGCAGCCCACGTCTGTATTCCCTGGGATCCCATAGAGATGGGAAGTGGAGACAGGAGAGTTCCTAGAAACTCATGGCCAGTTATCCTGGGCATAGACATATCTGTGAGCATACACAGTGGCTAACAACAAAGATACACTGCTTAAATGTAGTTGACCCACATTCAAGGTTGTCCTCTGACCTACACACACACACACACACACACACACACACACAC